>MU701187.1:0-12026 GCA_026770625.1 Nicotiana glauca | reverse complement strand
TATGGTGCATCTTTTGTGGCATATGAATGTTATTTCTGAGAGTGAGTGAATTCTTTCTATCTTGAGTTCCTAAGTGTTCTTAAATTTTGTTGTGTGAAACTACTCTCTTTTGTTGTGTGAGGGCACTTGATTCATGAAGGAAAGGTAATGTCAGTGACATCTATCTTAGAGTAAGTAGGTGAGTTGTGAATAATGTGTGGTACTTGTGAGTCAAATCTTGAGGTGAAGATGTTACGCTTTTTTGCTTAGTCTATCTTAAATACTCTTGGTGTGATGAGTTAGGAGAATTGTTTAAAAAGGTCGTGTCTATTAAAAAAAAGTATAGTTTGATTGCTCGAGGTTGAGAAATGGTTTAAGTGTAGGGTGTTGATGATAGGCTATAATTTCATATTTTAGTCTCTTATTACACTCTAATTTACTGCACTTTAGTTGAGTTTGCGCTTTAATCGTTAGTGTTTCGCACTAATGATGTGTGTTATGCCTTGTAGGTGTGATTCCGAGCTATATAGATGTTATGGAATGAATTTAAGTGATTTGGAGCTTTAACGTTTGAGTAAAAGTTCAAGGAATTAAGCCGGGATCATGTTTGGGAGTAAAATTTGATAATTAAGTACGAACGAAGACTCGAGGAGGCATATTGCGCACTGTCTAGTAAAATAGACATAACTTTTTGCTCAGAACTCCATTTGGTCTCCAAAATATATGGTTGGAAATCTAACTCAAAGGGTTACAACTTTCATGTTTTATGTATTTGCAAATCCCAAACGGAACAGGGTAAAAAACCGTGGTTCCATCGCAACCGCGGCAGAACTGCGGTAGAGATGATTGCAGACAATTGAAGAATCAGAGGGCATGTTTGGCCGCGGTTCCACCGCGACCATGGCAAAACCGCGGCAAAACCGCGGCAGGAGGCAAAAATTTCAGGGACTTATGTGCAAAACACGGGATTTTAAGCCCTAAACCCTATATTAAACCAAGGAAGCCAGCCAAGAAAGGGAGGGGGACATATTTTGGACACAAATTAGACCTAAGGAGGCAAGAGACACTACTTAAGGGTTAGACAACACCCTTGGAGGCAAGAACACATTGGGATCAAGACGCAGAATTATTTTACGAGTTTTTCCTTCCTCTTCCTATTTTTCATTGTTGGTTATGACTTTTAGTATTGTAGTTTTACATACTATTACGAATAGCTAATTTGTTATCTAGAGTTTTGATAGAACCTTTTGTAGGATAAATTCTTGTTTTGTTTTTATATAATTACGCCACAACTTTTTTCTATTTGTTCAACTACGTTTATATTTTGGTTGATTTAAGAGCTCTCAATTAGCTGTGCCTATTTAGTATGCATAACTCGAGAGAGAGTGCATATTTAGGTAATTGTTGAATAACACCACTCCCAGAGTATATGAGGGATCAATAACCAAGAGTTTAAAGGTTGTATTAGGGATAATGAATCCTTGGGTGCGATCTGAAGTGAGCTGTATTAAAAGCCAGCTAGCGTAGCTCGGAAGAGTGCGTCTAGTAAATTGTCGTAATTACTCAGGAGAGATTTACAATAATAAGAGTTCTCATGATTGGTAGAGAATACTTAGGCAAAATTATAGAAGACATAGCGGGAAGGATTCCGACAATTGGGAAAATCATAACTCTAGACCTCCTTAATCTTTTCTCTAACCCTTAGTATCGTTAGTTGTTAATTTACTATTTTAATTTGTTAGTTAACTATTTAAACACAAGAATCTTAATATCTATAAGTTAGGAATTGTTCAAGCTTGTCTTCTTGGTGATAGTGAACAGTTGTAGCTTAACCTTAGTTCTCTTTTGGATTCGACTCCGGACTTGTAAACCTGATTATATTTGCAACGGCCGCATTGTCCTTTTTATAAGGCATAGTTGGGTGTGATCAGTTTGCTACAACCTTAACTTGCTTGTACTAAAAGCCCTAATTTTTCGACTCTTTTGTTTGGTTTTTTAGTTATTTGAGTACTGCCTTTGTTCTTGCCTGTGCCCTTATGATTTCTCTTTAGCCATTTGAATGTCTCCTGGTTTTCTTACCCTAATATGCTCTATTGAGATTCTTGGTTCAACTTTTCTACTGATCCTTCATGTCTATGTTCCTCCTGACTATTATTTCTTGCTTTATGTAAGTTTTTTGTGATACTTGCTGACTCTTTCATGATTTTCTCTTTAACTAAGGCCTATTAGGGCTCTGACCTAATTTTTTCCGGCTATGTTATACGTTTCTGTGAAAGTTTACTTATTTTATTTTCTATTTATGGGTATTGATATATATTCTTTCTAGAAATCAGTATTGCTTTGAAATTCTGGCTGATTGATTAGTCCGTTAAAGATTGGTATGCATATACTTTATTCTGTTTCCTTGTTTGCAACTTTAATTCGTCGTCTTTGCCTTAATTGATTTCCAATATAACTTTGAGATCATTAGTGATAATTTATTTGGTATGATTTGGTCTTTTTACCTTAATTAAACCCATGTTGTTACCGTTTGGCTAATTGCCCCTAATTAAAGGAGTCTATTCTGAACCGTTTATGTGATTGGATTCTAGTTGCCCTTAATTGCTGATTTCTTATTCTTTCAACTTATTGACTCTACCCTCGAACTGATATATAAGAACTCCCCTATTCTTAATTTGAAGGAGAACATTAGTTCACAAAAAAAAAGCACATTGACACTCTAAAAACTCTATTTTCTTCTCTGCTACTTGTGATACTCACTGGTCTAGCCGGCTGAAAGTCAAGGCTAGATATTGGAATTGCATCTGCTTTATATTCTGCATCATTTTTTTCAACTGGTATGTCTCTAGTTAAATTTTGAAATCCAAACCCTATGTGTTTCATTCCTACACTAGTTCATCAACTATGAATTCAACCTGTCTTTCGACTAACTTCTTTGCCTAGCATGTCCAAATTCTGTTGTGTTCTATGTAGGACTAGCATATCTATAATTCACTAGTTATTTGATACATAACCAGCCTATTTGTGAGTATATGTTTAATCTCTAAATTGTGTGATCATGTTGGGTTTTCTATATGTGACTTTTACATGCCCCAATCCCTTTATCCCCATTTGAGATCTGTTTGTTGAGTGTTTCTGAATCTGAATGTTTTATTGTTATCTACTATTTTCAAAAGAGTTTTGGTGTTGTTCTCAAACTATCTTTTACTTCCAAACTATTGCCTTTTTATGAAAACCTTTTTCACTCTTAAAGTCATCTCTGTACTATTTTCACAACCTTTTCAAAACTATGTCAGGCACTCTCACTTTACTCTTAGATTACTAGGTTCTGCCCCTCTGATATGTGTACTTCCTTGAGACCCTTGATATCTCTTTGAAGTCTGCCATGTCAGAGCTGGCCTTTCCACACTGCACAATAATCAGTTACTATTTCAGAAAGTCTGGGTGTGAGAACTACCTGGGATCCTTGAGGTCCTTTGGGAACTTTGACACACCTGGACATGAAATTCCCTATGGCACTTAGGCATTTGAGACTACCGGAGGCTTGGAAATCATTTGGGCCTACTGATGGCTCCCTACAGATTAGGTTATGTTTATTTATGTATTTTTTCATTCAATTCATTGGTCTATAATCATTATTGTAAACAAACAGTGGGGTGGTTAGTGAAAAAGGGAGGGTAGTATATATATATTGCAGGTAAACTGGGTAGATACCATTCCTATAGGATCCGGGTTTATTCAAATATGTTTGTTATTATTTGTCTTACTTCCATATAATTAGATACAATGCCTATAGGATCTAAAATGGTTGTAATAATAGATATCATGCCTATCGGGTTAAAATCTATTCAAGTAGAAATCATGCATATAGGATTTAAAACAGTCAGTTAGAAAAGCCAGTTCAATCCATGTTTGTTTATTATGAACCGGTTTAATCAATTTATCGGTCTGCCTCTTTAATCAGTTTTCAAATAGTGCCTTAAATTAATACTGATACAAAACATGACCATACGATCTCAATCTGTCATTTAAAAATTGTTTTACTGTTTTACTGCATTCCTAATCAATATAGATACCATGATCATAGGACATCACTATTATATGCCTAGGCAAGCCAATAGGGCGATTAAAATTCTGCAACCGTAAAACCATGTTATGCTATCTGCGATGGCTCATACTCAGCAAGTTTAAAATCAGTAGGCAAATGGACTCAGTTCTTTCACACTTTGGTCCTAATTCAATATTGTATACTCTCAGTTCACATAGATATCATGTTCTAAGGTTTTGTCTGAAACACTTGAAATAATTGTTTGAGACGTGTATTTGCTTGTTATGTTTGTGGAGGTAAATATGAGCCCTTAGCTATTTCTCCTTTTTTTTTTTGAAATACAGTCCTACTTGTTTTGTTTGAAGCCTAGACTTTTATCCTTTAAACACCTTAGGATGGTCTAGAACAACCCAAAATTAGAGGTCTTAAATACCTTCAAGGCTACAAAGAAGGGACGGGAAATGCATATTCATAGGATATCTTTCAATGCTGCTAGAACGCTTTGGGCTATGACAAGGAGGAGGGAATTGGGTAGTAAGGATATGATGACTACACGCTAGTGTCACGTGTAGCCCCTTATTTAGGAGTTATTACCATGCATTGTGTGGGTATGATCTTGTAGGCTAACCAACCTATGACCCCCTTTCCCAACTCCCGTTGTTTAAATGAATTTACTTTCTTTATATATGTGCAACTTGTTCAAAACCTTTTCCTTTTTTCATTACTTGAATGTCAAAACATGCCTTACTTGCAAGTACATGGTAAAACTATTTATCTATTTATTTGACTAATTCACATAGTATAAGTTTGGTTGGGTCCTACCATTGTGGACCACGAAGGGTGCTTAACACCTTCCCCTCAAGGTTATTTCGAGCCCTTACCCTAAATCTCTATCAACGCAAACTAGTCCATGAGTTAATTGCTCAAAGTGCCCTAACGCACCATAATTCATTAGGTGGCGACTCTTCAAAAATCCAATTCCCAAAAGGAAACGAGTCGATTCCCTCACGAAATGTCGAAACCCAGACGTTCTCCGCAAGGAGGGAAAAAAGGGGTACGACACATGGTGGTACTATGCTGATATTGTAATCGGAAAGTGAGAATGAAATTACGATTGAGATACATGTGTCAAATGAGGCAACCAAGCCGATCAGATTGTGATCAGACTCTGCCCAAGAAAGTGGTGGTATTGTGGAGGATGATGTAACGATATTAAATGTCTCCAAGGGAGATGACCTAGATGGTCAGGTCGTGATCGGACTTCATGCTAAGATTCACGATGGAATATTTATATGTATATATTGGCATAGAAGTTGTGATTGAAATTGGGAGTTGGTTATGATGTGCATATTGTGAACAATGATATTGTGAACAGTAGTATTGTGAATTGTGGTGAATCGGTATTAAATATCTTCTATCCAATAAAAATATTGTCTTCATATCCCGAGTGTCATTTTCACCATATGAAATTTCATATATTGAAAAATTATTATGTTTAACTTGGCCTTTGGATATCATTGATTGTTACTTATTGTTTATATGGTTATCTCTCCTTATATTGGCATTCTATTTTGAAAGAGGACTTTTAGCTATTCATACTAGTACTATTCGAAAGTACTAACGTCCCTTTTGCCGAGGGCGCTACATCTTCAAATGGATGTAGTCCATAGCAGACAGTGTTGGTCGCAGTTAGTGGCGCATCCTCTTTTCCGCCGACTTTGTGAGCCCCACTACATTTTGGGGTCCTGTATCATGTGTTCATCATGGACTTGTATTTTGAGGTATAGCCGTAACATTATTACCGGTATTTCCATACTACTCTTCAATTGTATTTAGAGGCTCCGTAGACAGGTTGTGGGTGCTATTTGATAATGGGGAATTGAATTAGAAATATAGATATTTGCAAAGATGTATAACACTTGTAATATTTTGAAAATTATGAATGAAATTGCTAATGGAAATGAAATGAAAGTCGTTAATGATATATTT
The DNA here is from genome assembly GCA_026770625.1 of Nicotiana glauca. NCBI lineage: Eukaryota > Viridiplantae > Streptophyta > Magnoliopsida > Solanales > Solanaceae > Nicotiana > Nicotiana glauca. The sequence continues at coordinate 6,010 of MU701187.1, read as the reverse complement.
ATAGAATTTGATTAATGGTGTACATTTCCTCTTTAATCAAAGATGAATTTGGGTAGAATGAAATCTAACAGGCTTACTTAGTCGGGTTTACTCGGTTGAGCGCAGGTCGCGATCCTCGATTTTGGGGCGCGACAAATTCCATGCCCAAATTTGCGGTCAAAATCCAGAAAAACAAATTTTTTTAGTTTTTCTATCAAAACTCCAAATTTACACTAATTTTTCATGAATTTTCATGTTAAAATCTATATATAATCCAAGTATTTAACTTGCAATAGGTGGGAACCACTTACTTTGACATAGATGATGAAAACGGAGCTCTAAAATCACTCATAGGTCACCCCCTATAGAGGAAATGAGATTAAATGAGCCAAACCCATTTTTGAAAACTTATACACTTCCAGGCAACCCTTCTTCGCGTTCGCGATAAACAAAATTCTCGAAAGCCATTTCCAAACTCTTCTCAGACAGCCCCTAGTATAATTATCATAACTTTTCGTATAAAACACCAAATGACAAATGGTGTTACTATGTGAAAACTAGACACCAAGATTTACAGCATTCATGTCATCTCCTAATTTCTTATAGATTTTGAGATATAAGCTTCCAAATTCAGCCCTGTGCAACACAAATTTCTTCTTCTTCTTCCCTGATAGCCTGTATTGTACCAGACATAACTTTTTGTACACAATACAAATGCTACATGGTCTGTTTTAATGAAAACTAGACACAAAGGGCTACGACTTTCATTTATGGATCATCTCCAAATTTCTTAAAGATTGCGAGCTATGAGCCTCCGAAGTCAGACCTGTGCAACAGAGATTTCCTTCTTTGCGAACGCGAAAGTCTCTATGCGAGACTCTCTTCGCGAACACAGAAAACAAAATCCCAGAAGCCAAATCCTTCGTTGCGAAGTATCCCTAAATGATCGAAACACACCCAAAACACATACGAGGTCCCCGGGACCCCGTCTAATCACACCAACCTGTCCCAAAACATGAAACAAACTTGCTCGAGGCCTCAAATCACATCAAACAACATCAAAATCATGAAACACACCCAAATTCAAGCTTAATGAACTTTAGAACTTCAAACTTCTACATTTGATGCCGAAACCTATGAAATCACGTCCGATTGACCTGAAATTTGGCAGACAAGTCATATTCGACATTACGGACGTACTGCAACTTCCAAAATCAGAATCCGACTCCGATATTAAAAAGTCCACTCCCGATCAAACTTCTAAAAAACCTTCAAATTTCTAACTTTTGACAAACAACTCCGAAATGACCTACGAACCTCCAATCCAAATATGGACGTGCTCCCACTACCAGAATCACCATACGGAGCTATTCCCAGACTCGGAATCCCAAATGGACATTGATATCATTAAAATGCACTTCAACCCAAATTTATGAATTTCGTCCAAAATGCCAACTTTTACAATAGACGCTAAAAATGCTCTCGAGTCATCAGAAACCAGATCCGGACATACGCCCGAGTCCAAAATCATCATACGAACCTGTTGGAGCCTTCAAACCCCGATTCCGAGGTCATTTACTAAAAAATCACACTTTGGTCAATTCTTCCAACTTAAAGCTTTCGGAATGAGAATTTTCTTTCCAAATCAACTTCGAACTTTCCGAAATTCAATTCCGATAACGCATGAAAGTCATAATACCTGAAGTGAAGCTACTCAGGGCCTCTAACAGCTGAATAATGCGCTAGAGCTCAAAACGACTGGTCGGGTCATTACATTCTCTTCCACTTAAACATAAGTTCGTCCTCGAACGTGCTAAGAACTGGTCTGGAGTTATCTGAAATCACCTTTTAATACCTTTTGCACCTACCTGTGCTGTCACAATTCAGTTGAGCACATTAGCTCTAGCTAATCTAATGATTTCCCTTTTACTTAGCCAAATAGGCCTTAGAGCTCAATTCCAACATCCGAAATTATCTGCTAGGACCTCTCCTATCATACGTACACCATATCAATCTCTGCACGATGCACCAATAAATGATTGCATACCTTTGTTAAACCCACACTATGCATTGCATAACTCACATGACCATAATGACATCCTTTGGTAACAATAATCCAAATTTCACAAATCCGATGCTCACAACGCACCTCATGACATATATAAGTCTTGTTACAACTCTTGTAATGCTACCATGACAGAAGAGATGTGTAGAAATTTATAACCAACTACCAAGTCAACATATTATTGAATCTCTCCTTTTGACTAGAATCAACACACCATTAAGAACCAAATAATGGTATTTGATCATTAGTATGCTTCATATAATCTGATCACACTTATCCAATATCAAATAATTTCATCTTATCCTGTACGAGCTGCTCAGGCAATAAGCCACTTCAGATACGACCAAGTCTCATATGATGCTACAATGTGCCAACAAGCTACGAACTCGAATGTGATACATAAGGAACACAAACTCTAGAGAGGACTACTCAACTTGCATAACTAATTAGACAACTGAAAAGGTGTTATGAACCTTCCTCCAAAAATGGGAAACAAAACACAGAAGAATAGATATAGGGGACTGTACTAAACATCACATTGTTGCGGTATGCAACCCCATCCACACAACATACACGTATAAGGGAATGCTTTGCCAATCTAAAATGCTCATGACTACGAAATACCCAAATATAGGCCACAAGCATGCTAAGTGCATAATACCATCCTTGGGGAGACAAATAGCGCCATACGCTACAAAACTCAAGCACAACTTAGGTGCAATATAAGATCTGAATCTCGAGAGTCATCCTGCTTACATAACATCATTGTTGTGCGAAACCTCAACACATGTGCAACTAATCAAGCCATCTCCCAACCCATATGTCAAAATAGAGTATTACATGAAATAGACAACGACAAAACAACATCCAACGTTCGAATACTCCTCCATAAGGAGCGGTATGCTGAAGTGAACATATCCGGCCTAATATAGAGCCCACATTCATATTTCAGATCCATCCACGGACATCAAGGTGATTTTGATTGTATCACACCGGGCCAATAACCTTTCGAGGATTCACAATAACCCTTCTTCCCATGACACATAAGAACAGTTTTCGATTCGAAATAAACTTCCACAATCCACAATCAAATGAACCAAGTGCTCTTTAGGAATAAATTCTCACATGAACGATAGCACCACAATCTCCATACTTGGTTTCAATCCTTCACTCAATCAAGTGACTACATGTCATACTGAATACAATCTTCCCGTGGGATATACTCCCATGACCTTATGCACCGGTTAACAAGTCTGCACCTCTATACCACCGGCCATGGTAATGATGTAAAGCGAAGCAAGGATCCGCAAATCAATACATGAAGCCTCTGACACATGACACCAATCTCTGGTGACGTTGAAGACAATACCCGCTCACTCTAATCATCTGAATCCCTTTTTCCTGCTCATCCAAGTTTGTGACATCCTTGTTAACACCAAATTGCAATCTTGATCCTCAACTTCCAAATCCCATGCTACTCGATGCACTTAATCATGCCAATGCGTAAGAGTACAAGAATTGCATCATAACTCCTGAACCACTAATAGGGTAAACACTTCATCATATATAAACTTTTACTCAACTCATTTCAAGAGAACCATGGAAACACGTGACTGAATTATCATATCCATAGAAAATACTGACCTCAAGTAGTGGTGTAAACCACCATAACTTTTCCATGATCCATCTACACATAACATGCTATGATACTCGAATACGAAGGAAACAGGAAACACAAGAGATCATAATTGCGAAGGTGGCTAGAGTTAGACATGAGAAACCAGTCGTTCGATTCATTTTGATTTCATATAATGTTTGCTATTTTTGTTAAGTGCAAAGCGAGACCCAGTTAAGTGCCTCAGAGGTTGCATTTGAAACCCCCTTTCGCAATTTCGAACTTTCAAATTTTAGTAGAGGTCACAAATACGACCAGTTTCTCGATTTTGCAATTTGGGCCAGGTTCGCAAATGCGAACAAATGCGAATGATGATGCTTCTGCAATTTTCAGCTACTGGTTTTTGTGCTTTCCGTCACCTCGACCTACTCAAATCAACTCCAAAAATTTTAAAACTTGGTAGATTAGTCAAAAATATTATACTAAGCTAAGAAATTTTCAAAAAAGGACTAAAATTTTTTAAAACGATGGGTTACCTCCCACCAAACGCCGCATTTAATATCGTGGCACGACGCAAATCAACTTTATCACTTTTATCGCCACTTGGACAATATGAATTGGGCACCCAAATTGGAATAAAGATTTTGACCCAAGCGGTGGGGGTTGGTATGTTGATGATCAATCAAAACTTTAATTTTTTCATTTTGCATTTCTTGGCTTTCATGTGAGTAATGTTATTTCACCTTCTTGTTCCCTCAAATTGCACTACAGGAAAATAGGTCTTTAACGATGGGAAATTCGATCGTTAAAACTCTAAATCCGGTTGTTATCAATCAATTACGATGGGGTAAAAATCGATCGTCGCCTGTCGTTAGTGCCTCCGTCGTTAAAGGTAAACGACCAGATTTTGATCCCATCGTAAAAACTTTTTTAATGATGGAAAGGAATCTAGTCGTTAAACACTTCACTAGAAATAACTAATTTTCAATCGTTATAAGTGTTTAGCGACCAGAATTCCATTCGTTATTCGTATGTACTTTCAACGACATAAAATCCAAAATTTTCCTTACCTAATAATGTGAAATTTAAATTAATAAATATATTACACACATTCAAAATCATACAAAGAATGAAGTCAATATCGACATAAAACAACTTTTTTAATTATAAATAACTAAAACATCAAATAATATATTACATCAAAATTGCATGATCCTTTTGTTTCAATTCCTTAAAGAAAACAAAAAACTAAAAAGAAAAAGAAATAATATAGTTTGTACGGATGAAGACTACAACTCCTAATAAAACAAAATAGATTTTTCGTGTTCTTCAACAATTCCACACGCTTCAACTTGCTTGAAACTCTCTTGAAGGATGATTCTTCAAACTTCAGGCCCTTTATCTGTTAAAAAAGCTTCATATTAGTTGAGCAAAAAAACAAGATTTAGTATTGGTAATTAAGTCGCTACCACACGGTAAAATGTAAAACCACAAAGCAAAGAAATTTTCAAAATACTATGAATAATTAGTGCTTCTTACAACTAAATCCAACATTAAGAGTTTCATGAAACATATTACTAATGCTCGCCAACAGTATAATAGCCAATACATTGGGAGAAAATAATATCATATATAAAAAAGTATTACTTGTCCCTCCTAAGAATCATGTAGCAGTAGCTAGCAGTGGCAGGACATGTTGAAAAACATGGAAAAGAATCAGCTATTGTAGTTTCATCTTTAGGAGGTACTCTTCCTTTGAATGCATCATGTGATAGAGCTACTGCTGAGCAAAAATATTGTGGTCAGGAGCAGCCTAACATGCAGGTGTTTCCAGTTGATCAAGAGAAAGGAACCAGAACAATGATCGACCTACTGATCACTAGGTGGCTTAGCTGGAAAACTACCAGGTTTTAGGGATGAAGCTGGTGCAAAAAGAACCGAAGATGGGAACATCGTGCATGCTAATCCTAAGACTACTGGGGTTAAATCTATTAAATAGACCCTTGGCTCAGGAAAATAAGAAAAGAAAAACATAAGTCAATTTCTTTGGTTTCCTGAAATTCAAACTAAAGATAGAAAGGCCGTGAGCCTGGAACCTAGCCCGGAAAGTCTGTGTCAGAAACTGTCCATCCCAAATATATTCGGATCTATGCTGGGGCTGTAGGCCTAATAGATCCGACGTCCGAGGGCCAGGATATATGGGCGCATCCATGTCGTCAATTGTAAAATTATAATTTTTAATAACTTAATTGTACAAATTATCATTAATAGTTATGTTTTTTTATAATTTAAATTCATATTTTTAATAATTTAATTGTACAAATTACTTACGTATGGGTTCCGGGCTCGAT
>MU701185.1:44587-116763 GCA_026770625.1 Nicotiana glauca | reverse complement strand
GGGTTCAAACGGATCATTTTTGGTTGGCTAGGAGATCAGATTTTCTGTCATAAATATTGCAGACTTTTGTTCAATACGATCGCAGGAGTTCTGTTGCGATCACATAGAAGGTGTAGGGAGGCTTGGATTTTTGTTCAGTGCGATTGCTGTCAGGGGTGTGCGATCGCATAAGTGGTGCAGTTTGTTCTCTGCGATTGCAGGTGTTGGTATGCGATCGCGTAGTGTAATGGACCTGGGGTTCTTGGGGAAATATTTGTGCTGTGCGATCGCGGAATATGTATTGCAATCGCGTAGAGTCGGATTCTGAAGCAATGCGATCGCGGAGTAGATGTTGTGATCGCATAGGTCATTTTGGAGGCCTGGAAAGATTGTTCAATGCGATCGCAGGGGAGAGGATGCGATCGCATAGAGTAAATAACTGGGCGGACAGAAGGGTTTTATAACATAACATCCGCGAGCAAATCCCCATTTCCACCATTGTTGAGCACATTTTGGAGCTATTGGACGAGGGAGTAAGAGAATTTCACCTAGGTTTCGATTGGAGGTAAGTTTTATGAGCTAATTTCGTGATATTATTGTAGAATCATCATCTAAATCTCTGAAAATTGGGTGGAAATTGGAGAATTTAGGGCTTGGTTTTTGGTATTGAAAATTTGGAATTTGAAGGGGCTATTGGACTCCGATTTTGATAAACTTTATATGTACGGACTCGTGGTGAGACGAGGATTCCGAAAATGTGGATTTCGTAATTTTTCGAGAAGTGGGCCCGGGGCTCGGGTTTTGCCAACTTCGTGTTTTTGGGTGTTTTTCGAGTTATTTCGATTGGGTTATGTTCCATTAGCCTATTTTGATGTATTCCTATTGGTTTTGATCAGATTTGGCACCCGTGGAGGTCGATTCTCGAGGGAAAGGCATTGCGGACTAGTTTTTGAGCCGGTTCGAGGTGAGTAATAGATGTAGATGATGACCTGAGGGTTTGAAACCCCGGTATATCACACTGTGACGCTATGATGAGGCGAGACACGTACTCTACGGTGAGTGCGGGGTCGATTGTGGTTGAGGACTGTAAACTAGTCCGACCGAATGATATTGAACTATATCATTGGCTTGAAATTAGCCGGTAAACCTCCTACTTGGATGGTTATGGAGATATTTGGGGCTGTATGCCGACTATTTGGATCCCGTAGGGATTGTTATCACTGTTCCCATAACGTATAACATGTTTTCCTGATATTAGTCCTGAATTGAATATTGTATCGAAATGGCTAGTCAAACTCTAAGGTTTTTAACACCTAATTAAAATTCTGATAATTGAAACTAAAAATGGTAAGTATGATTGTGCATTCATGACTATGCATGGATCGGGCTGCACGCCGCAGCGGGTGTGATATAATATTGCGCTTGGGCTGTAGGAGCCCCTCCGGAGTCTGAACCCCCACAGTGAGCGCCGGGTACCCATGGATCGGGCTACGCGCCGTAGCGATCATGTGCATTGCATTCATGCATTGATATATTTATCTGTTTTGACTGTTTCTGTTAGCTGTTGTTACACTGTTAAACGTGTAGGAGTACTGGCTTAGCTTCACATGGTTGTATATTGGGAATTCCTACTTTCAAGTCATTATATATGTCTATTACCACTGAGTTGGAAGTACTCACTTTACTCCCTGCACCTTGTGTGCAGATTCAGGTACTCCAGGAGCTATCTGAGCTTATTGCTGTTCTTCAGGGCTTTTACACGGAGTTGTCGAGGTAGCTGCCTGACGTCCGCAGGACCCGACTTCTCTCCTATTTCCTGTTATTTGACTTTTTCGCGTACTTCAGACTATGTTGTTTTACAGTATATTTATGCTATTCTGGTAGAGGCTCTTGACTCATGACCCCCAAATCTGTGGGAGGTTGTTCTGTACTGATCGTTATTGGGTTGTTTTCTATATAACTGCTATAATTTCGGACTTTCTTCGCTGTTATGATTTAAAACAAATGGTTTTTGAGTTTTATGCTCGGGTTGAGAGTGAAATTTGGTCGGGTTTGCCTAGCAGTTGTGTTGGGCGCCATCACGACCGGATTTGGGGTCGTGACAGGTCCAAACCAAACATGCACACAAGTCTTAAAATATCATATGAACTTGCTCGTTCGATCAAATCGTCAAAATAACACCTAGAACTACGAATTTAGCACCAAATCAAATGAAATTCTCAAGAACATTTTAAATTTTCTATTTTCTCAACCGGACGTCTGAATCACGTCAAACCAACTCCGTTTCTCACCAAATATCACAGATAAGTTATAAATATTATATTGGACTTGTATCGAGCTCTAAAACCAAAATACGGACCCGGTATTGACAAGGCCAAACACAATCAATTCTTTAAAACTATTAGATTTTCGGACTTTTAGTTTTCAACAAAAATTCATAACTCGAGCTAGGTACCTCGAAATTCGATTACAGGCATACGCCCACGTCCCATATTTCATTACGAGGACCCACCGGGACCATAAAATAATGGGTTTGGTTCTGTTTAAATAAAATATTGACCGAAGTCAACTAAAATAAACTTTTAAGATAAATTCTTATTTTTATCAACTTTCAACATAAAAGCTTTCTGGAAACACGCCCAGACTATGCACACAAATCGAGGAGGATAAAAATGAGATATTTAAGGCTTAAGAGCGTAAAGTCAAGTTCTAAAACATAAGATGACCTTTTGGGTCATCACAAATAAGTAGTTGATGTGTTTGGTGAAAAAATACTGATAAATTATTTTTTTGTTAAAATGACTAAAGCACCCTTAAATTTTTTATAAAAGATTATAAATTTAAAAGCTTTTTTTATAATAAAAAGGAGGAACGTCATACATAGAATGAAGAGAAAGTTAGGAGTTTTGTTTTGGAAAATGATATTTTGTGAATTAAAAAATATTATTAGGATAAAATAGTAAAAAAATTGATCAAACTAAAAGTGTTTATAAGCTGAAGTCATAAGTTTGGGGAGCCCAAGTTATTGCTTTTAACCGGTTTTGAATTACAAGCAAACAAACTTATAATGGAATGGTTGTTTACTGGTGAAACAATATAGTTGAATTTGTAACGTGGTTTATAGACACATGAATTATTTTGATATGATAAAATGAAGTAATGAAGTGCAAACAGAGTAAATAAGAATAATTGTAGAAGAGACAAGTCTGAGCTTCACAAGAATGTTCCCATCGGGATTAGTAATAATTGAAATTTTTTGACAGCACTTGTATAAAGTTTGAGAGAAAAAATACTAGTCTTTTGCTATAAGTATTTCTTGATGTTGTAAACATTTAAATTTAATTGAATTTAAATCGATAAAATAACATGGACTATATTTTAAATATGTTAGTCCAAATAAATATTTTGGATTAATATAATTGAATTAATTATATTAGTCTAATATATTGGGCTGCAAATGATGAGCCCACTTTATTAGACCCAAGATATTATCTTCCTAGAGGCACTGTTTGGTGCCACACATGAAATGACGCAGCACACCAAGTCAAACAGAAGAGCCAATAGGATCGTGCGACATATCAAAATGACAAGGCATGCCAAGTTAAATTAAATGGACAAGAAGTTGCACCACATGTGCAGTGACATGTTCTGGCTAATCAAATGTTGCTTTGTCACGCTTTAACCTGATTGGTCGGAAAGAGTTTGTTCTCATCACAAATCTTCTCTTCCACAACATATGAGTCTTCATAACTCATAAAAGATACTAGAAGTTATAAGAAGAAGCAAGAGAGGGCTTATGGATCAAATGCCCTGGTCCGTAAAAAGAAAGGTACACAGTCTCCAATTTATTATATTAGCAAAACCCTGGTCGACGCTGAAACGAGGTACCCTCAAATACCTCGAGCGCAAAACATCGAGGCAGATGGCCCGCCAAATTAGCAGCAGCCACCAAAAATATCACTAAGGAGAATGTGGTCACCCTCCTCCACTCTTCAACAAACCAACTTAAGGTGCATTCCATATATTTAACTTGGGACTGGCACAATCTCATCATGGCATATTTACAGGCAGGAATACTCCCATAAGACAAAAAGAAAGTCAAAAATCTTCGAATGCAAGCGACCTCATAAGTCACGACCTATACAAGAGAACGTATGGAGGCCCCTTGGTGAATGACTAAGGCCGAATCAAACAAGTCATGTGCTCGAAGAAGTATACAAAGGTCATTGGCGGTGCCCATACAGGCAACAAAGCCCTCGTTAGATGCCTCATTCGGGAAGGATATTACTGGCCCACTATGAAAAAGGAAGCCGCAGATTATGTCAAGAGATGCGAATAATGCCAAAAATACGCACCTATGATACATCAAGCGGGTGAACACCTCCACTCTGTCACTTTGTCATGGTCGTTCATCAAATGGGCAATGGACATCATCTGACCCCTCCTAGCTGGGCAAGGTAAGATATATTTCCTTTTGGTTTTAACTTACTACTTTTCGAAACGGGTGGAAGCAGGTGCTTTCACCCAAATACACGAATAGGAAGTCATCGCATTTATATGGAAGAACATCACATGCTGTTTTGGCATACCTAAAGAAATCAGTTGTGACAATGGGCCCCAATTCACCAGGAAAAAGACCACCGAGTTCTTAAAAAACTGGCACATCAAGAGAATACTCTCCACTCCATACCACCCCGCCGGCAATGGCCAGGCTGAATCCTCCAACAAGACAATATTGAACATCTTAAAGAAAAAGCTCAAGGATTCTAAAGGGTTATTGTGGAATTGTTACCAAAGGTACTATAGGCCTACCGCACTACGCCGAAAACAAGCACAGATGAAACGCCATATTTACTAGTCTGCGGGACTGACGCCATGATACATATCGAGGTTGGAGAGCCTAGCCTGAGATACTCCAATGAAAGCGGACAAAACAATGACGAAAACAGAAAATAAGACCTCGACGAGACAGAGGAACGAAGAGACATGGCTTATGTAGAATGGTAGCCCAAAAACAACAAGCAGAAAGGTACTACTACAAAAAGGTCAAAACACGACACTTCAAAGTCGGAGATTATGTTCTCAAATCCAAAACACTAGAAAGCAAAGATCCGAAAGAAGGCAAATTAGGAACCAATTGGGACGGGCCATAAAAAATAACAACAGCAACAAACAAAGGAGCATTCCAACTAGAAACAATAGAAGAAAAATTACTACAAAACAATTGGAATGTCACCCACCTAAAATACTTCAACTGCTGGAAAAGGACGCCCCTCAAGTCGTAATCTTTTTTCCTCACCCGGGTCTTGTCCCAATTGGGTTTCCTCGGGAAGGTTTTTAACGAGGCAACAAAGGGGATTTATCGCAGTTCAAAGTATAATTCATCGCCCCGCCTGCCGATTTCTTCTCCATGCTGAACGATGAAGGGACTAGATACATGGGAACTTCTCCAATATATGTATGAAACAAAAATATATATTACTCTCCAGTGAATGAAGAAAAGTAGCATTTTTGTACGCTCCACCAAGACACTCTCCAATGAATGAAATAAAGCAACATTTTACTCTTCATCATCTCTTGCATTTAACATTAAACCTCGCTTGAATTACTTAACATTCTACCTCGCTCGAATTACTTAACATTCGACCGAGCTCGAATCACTTAAGACGCCGCCACAACAAATAACAACAACAACAACTACGCAGTAAAATCCCACAAAGTGGGATCTGGGGAGGGTAATGTATACGCAGACCTTACCCTACCCTGATATGCCCTCACAGCAAACGAAAATAACAATTCAGAGATACACAACAAAAAGGTAATCATTTGATTACAACTGTTATATTACAAAAAACTTTTTAAAGGGCTTGAAGACGCCCTCACAAAAATAGCAAGGCAAGACAAAATAAATACAACGACCCTACGTCGCATCATCCCCCGCAGCATACTCCTCATTATACCAAAAATAGGAGGCAAGACTCTTCGCATCATTATCGATATCGTCCCTGCCAGGCATATCGGGATCATAACCACAAGACTCGCAGGCTGCACGTGCTTCGACACGAACACCCTCGAGTTTTGCCTCGAAAACCTTCCCATTAGCTTTCAGGTACTTGTACATATCAAGCTGAGCCTCCGCATGAACCCACATCTCATACAGCTCCCGCTGCATGACGGGATCAACAGAATTATGAGATGTAGATGGTCGTGATTTCCGTCGCACTTCCTATGCCTTCAAAACAATGACCTATTCGTTCAATCCAGACAACTCCACCTCTAAATCTTAGATCCGCTCTTCTAACCTTGCTACCTTGAGCGCTGATGTCTCCACCTTATTATCCCATTCAGACCTACAAACATAGAGGGCATCATCCAGGGCTGCTACTTCTGAAACAGCGGCCACCTTGCCTTTTTCGGCACGAGCCAATTCCTCAGCCTTAGCGCTCAACTCACCCCTCAGGTCGACAGCCTCCGCCTCCCTTCGCCCAAGCTCAGCAGTTAAGGTAGCCACTCGCGCCTGAAGATCGGCGTTCTCGGCTATCACCCCTTGATCACCTCGAACTCATCATCCTTGGCCCTAAGAGCCGCCTCAAGTTTACTACATCAACCTATGTCCTTCATCAGCTTATCATCCTGCTCTTTCAGCTCTTTAACTTTTTACGCCAGCTCTTCCTCTTTCTGCTTATGCCTATCATGAAACAGCTGAAAATCACTATCTTGAGTGAAGATATCAGCCAACGCACGATGCTTGGTGTGGTATTCTTTGTACTTGGAGGCAACCTTCCTAAAAATGGTTGTCCTTCGTTCATCCCTCCGGTCGTGCTCGAACTCCAAAATAAGAGTCTGACATGCAGAGGAAAGAAAGTCATCATAAGTAGGTTACGCATGCGAAACAAATCCTAACAGGAAAAAGAAAAGAAAAACACTTACTCACAAAGCCATGCCAGAAATGCTCCGCGATAGCTCCGCGTCACTCATCGCCAGAAGCACCACGTTCTCGGAAGTGGCACATAAGGGAGAAAATGCCGACACTGCCTGCTCAGAGTTCGCCAAAAGATCGTAACCCATTTACGTGTCGGTTAGGACCCTCCGTCCTTACTTCCACGCAGGTATTTCTCTCCAAAAAGGCTCCTACATCTTTGGGGTCGATGTCCGAGCCTGAACCATCGCCATCCACGAGCATTGCTCCATCCTATCCGGCAGTCGACAACATGCCACCTTCAACAACCCGTACAAGTTCCCCGCCTTGGTATGTCCCCTCGGCCCTAGGGGACCTCCACACTGCAATAACATCTGCCATAAAAACGGCCCATGCGTCTAACGTAGGCCAGGATGCCACTTTTCGAGCTCCATCCTCGTCCTCTTCCTCGAAGACGATTTCTCCCTGTTGGAGGACTCATCTACGAGGTGGTATACTAGTCAGGAAGAGATCTCGTCCCGTATACCGACATCCCGAGGAGGGGGGTCCCTTGTTGACAAAGTCTGAGTATGACCTCCGTGGGCGGACTTAGCCAACGTAAATTGCATCCTCGCCGATGAAATGGCCTGGAGAAATGCTGGCATTGGAACTTTCTTTTGGAAGCCCGTTGACCTGTCACCATAAAGAGGTTGTATCACTAAACGGCAACAAACAGCTGAAGATCGAAACAAAAATAACATTTAGCGGTCCAAAGCGTTTGTAGAAAACTGCCCAATCTCGGATCCCCACCATATAAGGTAGCACACGAGCTACCCAATCTTCAACGCTGACGACGGCAAAAGGTGCACGCTTCTTAGCTGCTAGAAAAATTGCATATGAATAAAAAACAAAAAGACCGAAAATAGATAACAAGCGTATGTCCTCGACACCTATGATTGTGATTCCACTGCTAAGGTAATCCAGCAGGGTCTGATACCAAGTGCTCAGTTTTGATAAAAAAGTATTTTTGCCAAAACTTTTGGCTCGCCCTGTCATCCATTCCAACCACCAACCCCCTGGTCCCGCGATGTCATAGATGTATCATGGTACCTCTATGAAAGCTTGGGGAAAACAAGTGTAGTAAGTGGCAGTTGTCGACCTCATAACCATCTAACTCCGCGTACTTTGTTAGTATCAGAAAAGATTTATATAAGTACGAAGACAACACTGCCGAGAAGATGTTATAAAATCGATAGAACTCCTCCGCCGGTGGAAGAAGAGGGAGAGTATAACCAATTACGAAAGGATAAACATAAAAAGCATAGTATCCAGGTCTATGGACCTCCACGATGTCCCCCCCAGCTGGAACCATCTCGACGTGAGAAGGAATATGGTATGTAGAACGAAGTTCATCTATATGAGACGACCCAGTTTCAGAGATCACCATAATGGGAGAAGGAGCGGGTTCCTTATGGAAATCGTTCCTAGATAAAAGGTTTCTAGGGAGTATTTCTTCTACGGTAGGAAAAGTCTCACCTTCCTCAGCTACAAGATCCTCACTATCGGAAGGAGGGGCCACCGATAATGGAGTGGCATCAGAAACTTCGTCATATACGTGAAGGGTTCGGGACATCTCGACAACAAAAGGTATTCTATTAAACCTAAAAAAAAGGGATGGTGACTAAACAGGTAAATGAGAAACGAAATTGCAAAAACAAATCTGATAACAAGAACTGATAAGGAAGATGATATACATATAAGGGGGAATTGGCATAAATTTCTAAAAAAAATGCCTCATCTATTTATAGAGCTGGGTGGCGCAAGAATTGAAGTAAAGGATTGTCAATGGCGCTAAAATCGAAGCGACAAGCATACAGACACTGTCTTGGGAAGATGCGTAATGATGACGCGTGTGGTAGTGACGTCATATCCTGGTAACCATACCAATCAGGATTCTGCAGGTTGTGTCGTTCTCTCAATCTTAGTCGACCCAGTGTAATGTAATATCCAAATTCTCCCATGACGAAAGCGAATGAAGTCCTCTTATTAAGGACGTACGAGACTACGACCTCAATAAGCGTAGGGACTCATATAGGTCCAAATTTGGTAACAACTGTAATGGATAAGTAAGACAAAGGATGGGGTCGACCACGACACAACGATTGAAGATCGTCCTCACAAAGGTCGGCGCAGAAGCGGGCAGCAGAGATGGGATTGTAACGGTAGCTTAAGTTTAGAAGTGGGCATAAAGAATATTCCTTTGGATATTCCTTATGTTATACTTTTTAGGGTTTTTGAGGAATGTCCCTTATAAATAGGAAGAGATAGGGAACAAAAAAGGATCTACCTTTTTGGAACTAGAACATATTGTAAAAGTTGAAAGAAGAATATACAAGAGAGCTGTCTTATTCATTTATTCAAGCATATGTTGTTCAATCTCAATCCATAAATCTCTAGATCCCATATATATTCCAACTGCTCTCCTTTCCATATCGTCTTCGGAATAAAGGAATCTCCCGATCATATAATCATTGGGTGATAGTTCATTTCCCACTATCATCTTTGTCTTTATTTACATTTATTATACATTTATGCTATTACATGCACTATCAATCATAGCAAATTAACTCCACTATTTAATGCTCCCGGAATTTATTTGTTATACAAGAGCTTTGTTTTGTTTGATCTAGAATTTATTAGATACAACTAAGACTCACCCCTTTAAACTTATCATTAATTGGTTTAGCATTTATTTGATCAAACACCATTAATACTTTTGAGGTAAAGTACAAGTTAATTGTAGAAATTATTCTGTAGGAAGATCTAATTCGACACCCTTGTTTGGGGCTTCACTGGTACTTCAAGTTTTGTTGTTAATAATCAAGTTTATGTTCTGACAACGCTTGAAGTAGGGGGCATTTGTAAACATTTAAATTTTATCGAATTTAATTCGATAAAATAAGAAGGACTATATTTTAAATATATTAGTAGAAATAAATATTTTGGAATAATATAATTAGATTAATTATATAAGTCCAATATAATTGGGCCAGCCCATTTAATTGGGCTATAAATGATGAGCTCACTTCATTAGGCCTAAGATATCATCTTCCTAAAGGCCCTGTTTGGTGCCACGCGTGAAATGACATGGCACGCCAAGACAAATGAAAGAGCCAATAGGATCATGCCACATATCAAAATGACAAGGCATGCCAAGTCAAATTAAATGGCCAATGAAGTTGCACCACATGTGTAGGTGACATGTTCTGGCCAATCAAATGCGGCCTTGTCACGCTTCAATCTGATTAGTCGGAAAGTGATTGTTCTCATCAAAGCTATTCTCTTACACAACTATAAAAAGGGGTCTTTATAACTCAGAAAATACACTAGAAGTTATAACAAGAAGCAAGAGAGAGCTTGTGGATCAAACGCTGCAAATTCCTCCACATGTTTCAAGCAATCAAGTTCAAGTTCAAGAAATCAAGTCCAAGCTCAAGAATGAAGAACAAATCAACATTCAAGGAGTATGAGTTCAAATCAAAGTTTGTGTTAGTTGAATTCAAGATCATCGTTCGTGGAAACAAATATAGATTCAAAATCAAGCTCAAAGGCCCTTGAATTTATTTACTTTTGGAAAGAAGGATCAGAGAAATCCTGAAGATTGTAACACTCATATTGTTTAAAATAAAATACTACGATTGTTGCAATATTTTTTGATCTTGATTATTTTTTTGATGTAATTTATTGCCTACAGATGTCTTACAATAGAATGAAAGCCTCTATTTATACTAGAGTTATGGCGTGTATGATCTACAAATTATGCCTCATTAATTACTAATATTAATGATATAATAAAAGGTAATAAAAAGTTGATAAAGGCTGGAGAAATCTTGGGGTATTCTGTAATATTTCTGTAACAGTCATATCTCGAATTGCTACTTATCCAGCCACATGTTTGTATCTGGTGTCAATATCTTATCTGGCCACAGGTTTGTATCCAATGTTAACATGATTGAAACACTGTTGGCTGGTCATCCTTGATACGTGTTGCTATTTCACCCTACTTTTGAGACCAGTTTTTATCGTATATAGATAGTTCTCTCACTTTCCAATTACTCACTGTGATGTGACCAGAAAGTGAAATTTTCACCCTCGTTACTGCCTCATTAAAAATCTTGCGGGAAAACTCTAATCTGGATAAAAACTAGATGAAGGAAAAAAGAGTGCAAAGCTTAGGGATTCATATGATAAATCCACCACTTATTATTCTTTCATCCATGATCTATTGGCGCTGAAGCTATTACACCATCACAGAAAACTTGATATCGGATTTTTAGTACCCACCTGGAACTTTTAATCTTTGAATTTTGACTCTTGAATTTTTAGTCGTACTTAAAAACATTTCTTTGAGCTTTGACTTTTGGGTTTTTCAGCTGTACCCAAAAGCGTTTCTTTGAGTTTTTGAATACACCAAAATTGTTAATAACCTCGCACTTAGAGACTGGGAATATTAATGAGCAGTAGTTTTGTACTTCTAATTTTGATAAAATTCAGGAATTTATTGCTTACGGTTAACTTTATGATCGGGACACAAGACAGCCAACCTTTAGCCATTTGATTGGATGGTGTAACGACCCGGCCGGTCGTCTTTGAAATTTACACTCCGATCCCCTATTAACTGCTTTTCCCAAGCGTATTTATGCTATTTTGATTTGCCGGGATGTTCGATTTTGAGTTTCGGAGAGTTTTGGGACACTTAGTCCCTAAATGAGAGCTTAAGTATTAGAAAGTTAACCGTAGTAGGAACAGTATGAAGACGACCTCGGAATAGAAATCCAATGGTTCCGTTAGCTCCATTTGGTGATTTTGGGTTTAGGGGCATGGTCGGATTATGTTTTGGAGGTCTGTAGCTAATTTAGGCTTGAAATGTTGAAAGGTCGAATTTTGAAAGTTTTCGGTTCGATAGTGAGATTTTGATCTGAGGGTCAGAATGGAATTCCGAGAAATGCAGTAGTTCCATTATGTCATTTGGGGTGTGTGTGAAAAATTTTAGGTCATTCGGATGTGGTTTGGTTGGGTTTTTTTATCAAAAGCGTGTTTTTAGAGTTTTTGGAATTCTTAAGCTTGAATCCGATGAAAAATAGGTGTTTTGATGTTGTTTTAAGCGTTCTGAAGGTTGGAACAAGTTTGAATAAGGTTTTAGGATATGTTGGTGCCTTTGATTGAGGTCCCAGTGGCCGCAGATGTGTTTCGGATGCCCAACGAGACATTTTGGAACTTAGAGAAATTGCAGAAAAATTTGCAGCAGCCCAGTTCTGGTTTCCTTCTTCGCGCTCGCGAGCGGGGTCTCGCGTTCATGAAGAGGAGCTGGGGCTGGGGAAGGTTGTGCTTAGAGTTTGCGGTAGGCATCCCGCGTTTACGAAGGGTGGGGAAGTGGAGCTGAAGGATTGGCCTATGCGTTCGTGTGGGAGGATCGCGTTCGCGCTGCTCTGGGAAGCTGAGCTCCGTGTTCGCATGCAAGGTGTCGTATTCGCGATAGAGGAAATTGGCCAGTAGGATTTTTGTGCATCGTGTTCGCGAAGAAGAACGCGTTTGGGAATAATATAAGATTTCAAAATCGAGGGTTTAGCCATTTTTACCAAAACTTAAGCTTGGGAGCTCAGATTTGAGCGAGATTTTGAGGGATTTTCAGAGGCATCAATTGGGTAACGATTCTAAACTTCTTTTTGCTTATAACCCATTAATCTAAACAAGAGTTCATCATTTAATTTTGGGATTTGTATGAAAATTTCGGGAAAAGTTCTTAGGACAAGAAATTGAGTTTTGATTGGGGATTTGACCTTGGATTTGGATAATTTTTATACAGTTAGACTCGTGAGAGTGTGAGGATTCCGGAAATGTAAATTTTACCTGATTTCGAGATGTGGGCCCGGGGAGCGTTTTGGTCATTTTACCTAATTTCGCGCATTAGCTTAGAATTTAATTATATAATCAGTTACTTGAAGTGTTATTTACATTTAGCAAATGAATTTAATAGATTTGGGCCATTTGGAGTCGGATACTCATGGCAAAGGCGTGGTTTCGGGTTGACTTGCACTTGTTCGAGGTAAGTGGCTTGTCTAACCTTGTGTGGGGGACCTTTCCTCTTAAGATTATTATCGTGGTAATTGAAATGCCTCATACATGAGGTGACGAGTGCATACTTGAGCTAATTGTTGAAAATCCGGTTTTTCTTTAAGTATTTCAATTGAGTTCCCTCTCTAGCTTCATTTTTCTTACTTGCGTATTTAGCTTGTTGTTAGTTTAGAAAAGTATGTTTAGTAGACTTGATTGCCTATTTGCTCATTTTGCCTTAATCGCAATACATGAAACATGTTAGGCTAGACTTATCTGTTTACTTAGTACGAAATCTAGCTTTTGTTGAATATTCTTGTATTGCTACTTTGTGTTTTACTTTGGGACTACGGGACAGTATCCCGGGAGCTCCCCTACATGTTTACTTTGGGACTACGGGACAGTATCCCAGGAGCTCCCCTGTATGTTTACTTTGGGACTACAGAAATGCATTCCGGGAGATCCCCCTGCACATTTATGAGTTGGACTACGGGACTTCACCCGGGAGATTCCACAGGATATGATATTTATATTTGGGGGCTACAGGACGGTATCCTAGGAGATCCCCGGTTATTATTTTGGAGTTGAGCTGTATTCTTATTGTGTTACTTGCCTTTATAGTAGTTGTTGATGTCCTTCATATCTTGTATTATTTATTACACTATTTAATTCATTCTATTAAACCCTATATCTTATTTAACCTTAGTAGGGCCCTGACCTTCCTCGTCACTACCCAACTGATGTTAGGCTTGGCACTTATTGAGTACCGCTGTGGTGTACTCATGCCCTTCCTGCGCATGTTTTTCATGTGTAGATCTAGGTAATTCGACCCAGTCCTACCACCCCTAAGGTGAGGCAAATGCTATAGCGACTTCGAGGTATATCTATCGCGTCCGCAGACCGAGGAGTCTCTTTATATTCATGTTGTTTAGTATTAGTCCTTTTTGTCTTTCAGTTCTTATTAGACATTCTGGAGTTAGAGCTATGTAATACTTCTTAGCTTGTGATTCATGGGTTTCCGGGTCTTGGATTTATGTATTGGTTTTGAAAATTTAATATGGTGTATGCCGAGCGGCACATTAAACCACTATTTACTTTCCTTATATCTGTTTAAGTTGTTTACTTCCGCAAATTTTGGTTTCTTTTCTGCAAATTTAGGCTAACCTAGTCGTAAAGACTAGGTGCCATCACGATGGTTCACGGAGGGCGAACTGAGATTGTGACAAGTTGGTATCAGAGCTCTAGGTTCATAGGAGTCATGGATCACAAGCCGGTTTATTAGAGTCTCGCTGATCGGTACGAAGACGTCTGTACTTATCTACTAGAGGCTATGTAACTGTTAGGAAAATTTCACTTCATTTGAGTTCCTAGTCGTGCTAGATTTTTGATATCACAATTCTAATTTCTTCCTTTCTATTCTCTCATAGATGGTAAGGACACATGCCACGCGAGATGACCAGGCACTTGTGCCCCCTACTAGAGCCGCCAGAGGCCGGGGTAGAGGCCGAGGACGCACTCGTAGTGTAGCCAGAGCACCCGCGCGAGCTGCCGCTGAGGTACCACCAGCAGTACCAGTCAGAGTCCATACACATGATACGTCTGCCACTTCTACTCCAGCACTCCAGGAGACTTTGGCACAATTTATGAGAATGTACACCACTTTGGCTCAGGCAGGGTTGCTTCCCCTTGCTGCAGCCACATCCCAGGCTGGGGGGGAAGTACAGAACTCCCACCGCCCGCACTCCTGAGCAGAGAGTGCATGTTGAGTAGGTCCCAAAGGTTATTCCTGCGTCGCCCACAGTACCAGTTCAGCCCGAGGACAGGGCAACAGCTTCAGAGGATGAGCAGCGGAGACTTGAGAGGTTCAAGAAATATGATCCTCCTATATTCAGTGGGTTAGCATCAGAGGATGCCTTAGGATTTCTGGAGGAGTGATATCGTATTCTCCGTACTATGGGCATCAGGATTGAGCGGGGTATCTTTTACTACCTTCCAGCTTCGAGGAGCCACCTATCAGTGGTGGCGTGCTTATGAGTTAGACAGTCCGGATGAGGCAGCTTCCCTGACTTGGGCTCAGTTTTCAGATATGTTCATGAGGGAGTATGTCCCCCAAAGTCTTAGGGACGCCTGGCGCATGGAGTTTGAGCATTTGCGCCAGGGTACTATGACTGTCTCAGAGTATGCTGTCTGTTACATCGACTTGGCTAGACATGCACCGGCTTTGGTTTGTACGGTTCGCGAGAAGGTTTGCCGGTTCATTGAGGGGCTTATTCCCAGCATCAGATCTAGCATGGCTCGTGAGTTAGAGATGGATATATCTTATCAGCAGGTGGTGAGCATTGCTAGGAGGATTGAGGGTATGCATGCTAGGGACAGAGAGGAGAGGGAGGCCAAGAGGTCTCGAGAGTCGGGCCTTTATTCTGGTGCTCGTGCCCCAACTACAGGTCGTCATGGTAGAGGTCATATGGGTTGCCCCATTCATTTAGATCTTCCAGCAGCCAGTGGTATTCCAGCTCCACCTAGGCCTCACGAGCCTTATTATGCACCTCTAGTATCTAGTGTGCCTCCTGCACGGGGTGCTTCCAGTGGTCAGTCTAGCAGACCTAGCCCGAGCCAGTCACAGCTGCCACGTCCTCCTAGAGCTTGTTTTGAATGCAGTGACATGCACCATATGGTGAGCGATTGCCCCAGACTTAGGAGGGGTGCACCTCCGTAGACTCCTTAGCCATGGCAGGCCCCGCAGAGCTCTCAGGCTATGGTCCCAGCGCCAGTTGCTACCCCACCGGCCCAGCCAACCAGAGGTAGAGGTCGGGGAGGTAGAGGCCGCTCTCTAGGGGGAGGCCAGGCTAGATATTATGCTCTTCCATGCTATACTGAGGCTGCCACCTCCGATTTTTTCATCACATGTGCTATCTTGGTCTGTCACAGAGATGCATCGGTTCTATTCGATCCAAGATCCACTTATTCTTATGTGTCTTCTTATTTTGCTCCGCATTTGGGTGTACCTCGGGATTCCTTGAGTTCCCCAGTTTATATTTCTACTCCTGTGGGAGATTCTCTTGTTGTGGACTGCGTTTACAGGTCATGTTTGGTTATTCTTGGTGGTTTTGAGACCAGAGCTGACTTATTATTGCTCAGCATGGTTGATTTTGATATTATCTTGGGCATGGACTGGTTGTCGCCCCATTATGCTATTCTTGATTGTCACACTAAAACCGTGACACTGGCCATGCCAGGTGTACCGCATATTGAGTGGAGGGGTGGCTTAGGTCACACTCCCAGTAGAGTTATTTCTTTCCTTAAGGCTTAGCGTATGGTTGGAAAAGGTTGTGATGCGTACTTAGCTTATGTGAGAGATGCTAGTATGGATACTCCTTCTGTTGATTCAGTCCTAATAATATGGGATTCCTCTGATGTGTTTCCAGCTGATCTTCTGAGCATGCCACTCGATAGAGACATTGATTTTGGAATTGATCTGTTACCGAGAACTCATACCGTATGGCTTCTCCTGAGTTGTAGGAGTTGAAGGAGCAATTATAGGAATTACTTGATAAGGGTTTTATTCGGCCCAGTATATCACCTTGGGGTGCTCCTGTGCTATTTGTGAAGAATAAGGATAGTTCTATGCACATGTGTATTGATTACCGCCAGTTGAATAAGGTGACAGTGAAGAATCGCTATCCTTTGCCTCGTATTAATGACCTGTTCGACCAGTTGTAGGGCGCTTGTGTATTTTCTAACATTGACTTGCGTTCAGGGTATCATCAGTAGAAGATTCGGGAGCCAGATATACCGAAGACTGCCTTCAAAACTTGGTATGGTCATTACGAGTTCCTCGTTATGTCTTTTGGGCTGACTAATGCCCCAACAGCCTTCATGCATCTGATGCACAGTGTTTTCTGGCCATATCTTAATTCGTACGTGATCATTTTTATTGATGACATTCTGGTGTATTCTCGGAGTCGGGGAGAGCATGAGCAGCACTTGAGGACAGTGCTCCAGTCCTTGAGAGAAAAGAAGTTGTATGCTAAGTTTTCAAAATGTGAGTTTTGGTTGGATTCCGTGGCGTTTTTGGGTCATGTGGTCTCGAGATAGGGCATTCAAGTGGATCTGAAGAAATTGGAGGCCTGCAGAGTTGGCCCAGACCATCCTCAACTACAAAGATCCGTATTTTTCTTGGCTTGGCGGGTTATTACCGTCGATTTGTTCAGGGGTTTTCATCTATTGCAGCACCTATGACTAGACTGACCTAGAAGGGTGTTCCGTTCCAGTGGACAGAAGAGTGCGAGGAGAGCTTCCAGAAGCTCAAGACAGCCCTGACAACAGCCCTAGTTTTGATATTGCCTACTGGTTTGGGTCTTATACTATCTATTGTGATGCTTCAAAAGTTGGCCTTGGAACAGTAATGATGCAGGACGGTAGGGTGATTGCCTACGCATTTAGATAGTTGAAGATACATGAGAAGAATTATCATGTCCATGATCTTGAGTTAGCTGCCATTGTTCATGCCTTGAAAGTCTGGCGTCATTACTTGTACGGTGTGCCTTGTGAGATATATATTGATCACCGGAGTTTGCAGCATATGTTCAAGCAGAAGGACCTTAATTTGCATCAGAAGAGATGGCTAGAGCTGCTGAAGGATTATGACATCACTATCTTGTATCACCCAGGCAAGGCCAATGTGGTGGCCAATGCTTTGAGCCACCGGGCAGAGAGTTTGGGGAGTTTAGCTTATTTACCAACAGCAGAGAGGCCTATGGCAATGGATGTTCATACCCTAGCCAGCCATTTTGTGATATTGGATCTTTTGGAGCCTAGCTGGGTTCTAGCTTGTGTGGTCTCTTGGCCTTCCTTATTTGATCGCATCCAGGAGCGTCAGTTTGATGACCCTCATTTGCTTGTTCTCAAGGACAAAGTGTTGTATGGCGATGCTCGAGATATGACCATTGGTGATGATGGAGTATTGAGGATGCAAGGTCGGGTTTGTATACCCAATGTTGATGTGCTTCGGGAGTTGATTCTAGAGGAGGCCCATAGTTCGCGGTATTTCATTCATCCGGGTGCCGCCAAGATGTATCAGGATTTGAGGAAACATTACTGGTGGAGGTGGATGAAGAAGGATATAGTTGGGTTCGTAGCTCGGTGCCTTAATTGTCAACAGGTGAAGTATGAGAACCAGAGACCGGATGGATTGCTTCAGCAGATAGAGATTCCGGAGTGGAAGTGGGAGCGAATCACCATGGACTTCATATTTGGGCTCCCACGGACTTTGAAGAAGTTCGATGCCATTTGGGTTATTGTGGATCGGCTGACCAAATCCGTGCATTTCATCCCTGTGTGTACTACCTATTCCTCGGAGCAGTTGGTGGAGATTTATATGCGGGAGATTGTCCGTCTGCATGGTATTCCAGTTTCTATCATTTCATACAGAGGTACTCAGTTCACATCGCATTTCTGGAGAGCCGTATAGCAGGAGTTGGGTACTCGGGTGGAGTTGAGCACAGCATTTCACCCTCCGACGGATGGACAGTCCAAGCGCACTATTCAGATTCCTGAGGATATGCTCTGTGCGTGTGTGATTGAGTTTGGAGGTTCTTGGGATCAATACTTGCCATTGGCAGAGTTTGCCTACAACAACAGCTATCAGTCTAGCATTCAAATGGCACCACGCGTGTAACGACCCGACCAGTCATTTGCCTTTTTAGAACCAGATTCCCCCAAATAAAACTCTCCGTGCTCGCTTTAACGAATTTATGACAAGTGGAGATGGTTGGTTCGGGATTTAGAAGAGTTTGGATTGAAATATACACACTTAACTCGTTAGGATTTTCTTAAAAGGCTAAGTTTGACTTTGGTCAACGTTTTGGGCAAACCAGCCCGGATTCATGTTTTGACTATTCCGGAGGGTCTACGGGAAAATATGGGATCTGGGCGTATGCCCGGAATCAAATTTCGAGGTCCCTAGCCCGAGTAATGAATTTTTATTAGAAATTGTTAATCTAAAATATTAAGGATTTAAAGAAACAAACTAATGATTGATTTCATGGGTACCGGGCTCGTATGTTGGTTCTGAAGCCCGGTACAAGTCCGAAATATCATTTGGGACCTACCCGCAAAATTTGGCATCAATCCGAGTAGTTTAAGGGCGTTTTGGCCCGTTGGAGAAAAATTAAGAACTAGAAGTTCAAAGGTTTGATTCAATTGGTTTTAGGGGTGATTCTTAGATTTAACATTGTTTCGGGCATTCTGAAGGTTCGAGTAGGTCCGTTTCATGATTTCAAACTTTCCAGTATGTTCGAGCAGGGCCCGGGAGCCTCGAACGTCAATCGGACGAGGCTCGAGTGAAGTGGAAAATTTTGAGAAGGGCTGAAGGTTGCTGGTTCTGTCATAACCGCATCTACGGTTCTTGGACCGCAGGTGCGAGACTGCAGATGTGGTCCACCCATCATAGAAGCGGCTGAGGGCGGGCCAGGCTAGGAACAGCAGATGCGGCTCCCAAGCCGCAGAAGCGGCTCCGCAGATACGACCTGGAGATCGCATATGCGGTCCCAGCTCTTTAGCCCATTTTTCGCAGATGCAACCCTTTCCTCATAGATGCGGTCCCCTAACCGTAGATGTGGAAATAACTGAACCAGTGAGGTTAGGATGTAGAGAACAACTTTCTTCGAAAAATCTCAAAATCCGGGCACGTGGGCCCGGGGTCAGATTTTAGAAACTTGTGTTTAGGGTTCGGAAATTGCTTAAATAGCTAGAATGTGATCTTGTTAGTATATATTGACTAGTACTTACTTCGTTTAACTAGCTTGGGACTGTTCGGCTCCGAATTGAGGGCTTGGACTCGTTCTTTGAATTTGGAAGTGCACTTTGGATCGAGGTGAGTCTCCTTTCTAACCTTGTAAGAGGGAATTGTCCCCATAAATATAATACTTGAATTAATTGCCATTATATGCGGGGGCTACGTACGTACTAGGTAACGAGAGTCCTTGCGTAGCGGCTATTACATTAAGTTTGGGTAGTCTAGGACCCATAAGCATGTTCTACGTGATATTCTTGTATCTTGAGGATAAATTTGGATTCGTATAAATTATTTGACTAAGGTAAATGATATTAGTGAGGGAACCCTATCCTGTTTGGTCTTTTAAAAGAGAATATTGGGTATTCCTGTGAATAACTACTCCTCAGATATATTATTGTTTGCTTATTGATGAGTTTATTTATATTTGGCTGCGTCGCATGGATGATTCGCGAGTAGGGTAATAGATGCATCTATGGTTCGGCCGTTCGACCCTTGGTAGTGCACAATTTATTTTTATGTTGGATCGGGCCATATGTCCCACGGTGTTACTTGCATATGTTCTCCTTAGCGTTTCTTTGAGGACTGAATTTCATATCTGCTTGAAATATAGGTGATTATCCAGGAAAATACTTAGGGAAGAACTGCTATTCCATGATATTTTATTTAAATGCTTTTAACTTGTGCTATCATGCTATTTATAAATTCTTCTCACATTATTTGACCCTTGTAAGTGTCAAGTCGACCTCTCATCTCTACTTCTTTGAGATTAGACGTGATACTTACTGGATACATATTGTTTATGTACTCATACTACACTTCTGTACTTAATTGTACAGGATCTGAGGCAGGTGTATCTGTTTATCAGTTTGGTGCGTATATCTGAGCGAGCTCGAAACTTCTACAGTGAGCTGCTTCCCTTCCATGCCATTCAGCAGCCTGAAGAAGTTTCTCTTATGTATTTTTTTGCTATCTATTCCGTTTCTGATAGTATGATAGTGTGATTCTTTTGTATATTCTACTAGTTGCCCACAGCTTGTGACACTAGGTCTTGGCACACATATTAGTAGACTGTATTATTTTGGGGTTGTATATTTATCATGACCTTATTTATCGTTTCTAATTTTATTTCAACTTAAATAATTATTCCAACTATTTCGGGGTAAAAGTAAATGAAGGTTTAGTTAGTATTTTTCGCGTTGGCTTGCCCGACAATGGTGTTGGGAGCCATCACGACTTATTGTGGGAATGGGTTGTGACAACATGGTATCAGAGCACTAGGTTCACGTAGGTCTCACAAGTCATGGGCAATCCTAATAGAGTCTTGTAGATCGGTACAGAGACGTTTGTATTTATCTTCGAGAGGCTATGGGGTATTAGGAAGAACTACTCTTTATTCATTCCTATCGTGCAGTGGTTGGTATACTAAATTTTCCTCTTCTATTCTCTCGCAGATGGTGAGGACACGCACGACTGATGTTCCAGACCCAGGCGGTGCTGCTCCCCCCATTGCTCAAGGCCAAGGTAGAGGCCGGGGGAGGGCATCGGCCTGTGGTAAGGGATGAGGGAGTCCCACAGTTATTCCAGTAGTACCACCAGCTAATCCTGCGAGAGATCCTATTATCGAGGAGCAGGGCGAGGTGCCCGCAGCTGATCCCACCCCGGCAAACTTTATGACAGCCCCAGGATTTCAGGAGGTTATGGGCCATATGCTTCGGTTCTTGGATTTTATGACTCAGGCTGGTTTATTTCCAGCATATCCAGCTACCTCACAGGCAGAAGGGGGAGCACAGACCCCTACTTCTCAGGCTCCTGGACATGCAGGTGCAGTGTATCAGACTTCGGGTACACTACCCGCAGATGGGGGCCATCCAATTACTGCAGTGGTGCACCAGCTCAGACCAGTTGTGGACGGTGATCCGCAGAAGTTATTGGATAGATGGACTAGGCTTCACCCTCCTATCTTCGGGGGCGAGTGACATGAGGATGCCCAGGACTTCATCGACAGGTGCAGGGACAGACTACACAATATGAGGATATTGGAGTCATATGTAGTTGGCTTTACTACTTTTCAGCTGGAGGGCAGGGCCTATAGATGGTGGCAGTCCTATGTTCTTGGTTGGCCAGTGGGTTCTCCTCCCCTCACTTGGGGTCAGTTCACACAGCTATTCCTGGACAAGTATATTCCACCCTCTGAGAGGGAAGAGCTATGGTATCAGTTTGAGCACCTTGAGCAGGGTCAGATGTCCGTGACCGACTATGAGGCGAGGTTTTCTGAGTTGTCTCGCCATGCACTCATGATACTTCCCACAGATGCAGAGAGAGTGCGGAGGTTTGTTGTAGGGTTGCACCCCGGTATTCGAGCTAGCATGGCTCGAGAGGTAGAGATGGGTACTGAGTACCAGCTAGTAGTGGAGATTGCTCGCAGGATTGAGGGTTATCGCCAGAGGAGTAGAGAGCAGTTTCAGCAGGACAAGAGGGTCCGGCTTTCTGAAGAGTTCAGAGGTGCCCCATCCAGGGGTAGGGGGCATACAGGGAGGGTTCAATCCAGCAGGCCCTCGTATTCAGCACCACCACCACCCCCGAGGCGCTCTAGTGAGACCTTATTTCAATGTGATGCCGGATGGTTCTTACTGTCTGCCACCTAGTAAAGGTTCTTCTAGCGGGTATTCTAGTTATCAGGGTTATCCCAATGCTTACTTCAGTACCGTGCCAGAGAGTTTTTATCGCCCACCTGCCATTCAGGGTCCTTCCGGTGGATATTCCGGACAACAGGCTCAGACTTCAGGGCAGCAGGTTATGGTGCCGAGGGGCTGCTACGAGTGTGGAGATCCGGGTCACATAAAGAGGACTTGCCCCAAACTTAGGGGTAAGGCAATAAAGTAAGGTCAGCAGCCTGTGGTTTCAGCACCGGCTGCCCCGCCACCTAGAGGTGGAGGGCAGACCGATAAGGGCTGTCCTAGAGGTGGAGGCCAGACAGGGAGAGGTCAGCCAGCTACTGCTCAGTCAGGTGGAGGCCAGCTAGTCGACTCTCCAACCAGATTCTATGCTCTTCCACCTAGGACAGATGCATTGGCCTCAGATACCGTCATCATAGGTATTATTTCTATCTGTGATAGAGATGTTTCGGTATTATTTGATCTAGGGTCCACATATTCCTACGTATCATCACTGTTTTCTCGATTCCTGGTTATTCCTCCTGCACCTTTGGGCACTCCTGTTCATGTGTCCACTCATGTGGGTGATTCCGTGGTTGTAGACCTGGTCTACCGGTCCTGTGTGGTTACATCTGTAGTTTGGAGACTAAAGCAGATCTCTTATTGCTGGATATGATCGATTTTGAGGTCATCCTGGGCATGGATTGGTTATCTCCATGTCACGCTGTCCTAGATTTCCATGCCAAGACTATTTCACTAGTGATGCCAGGGTTGCCAAGGTTGGAGTGGAAGGGTTCCACAGTTGATACCCCTAGTAGGGTTATTTCTTTCTTGAAGGCTCGGTGTATGGTCGAGAAGGGGTGTTTGGCCTATTTGGCTTATGTTCGAGACACCACCGCAGAGTCTTCGACGATTGATTCAGTTCCCGTAGTCCGAGAGTTCGCTGATGTGTTTCCTTCTGATCTTTCTAGAATGCCACTTGATTGTGATATTGATTTTCGTATCGATTTAGCTCCATGCACCCAGCCTATATCTATTCCACCATACCGTATGGCTCCTAAGGAGTTGAAGAAGTTGAAGGAGAAGCTTGAGGAGTTGTTAGGAAAAGGGTTTATTAGACCCAGTGTGTCGCCTTGGGGTGCACCGGTGTTATTTGTGAAGAAGAAAGATAGGACTATGCGGATGTGCATTGACTACCGCCAATTGAACAAAGTCACCA
The DNA here is from genome assembly GCA_026770625.1 of Nicotiana glauca. Classification (NCBI taxonomy): domain Eukaryota; kingdom Viridiplantae; phylum Streptophyta; class Magnoliopsida; order Solanales; family Solanaceae; genus Nicotiana; species Nicotiana glauca. The sequence goes on along the minus strand of MU701185.1, from coordinate 93,103 downwards.
TCAAGAACAAGTATCTGTTGCCTCTTATCAATGATTTGTTCGACCAGTTGCAGGGTACGTGGGTGTTCTCTAAGATAGACTTGAGGTTAGGGTACCATCAGCTGAAGGTTCGGGACTCAGATGTTCAGAAGACTACATTTCGGACTGGATACAGCCATTATGAGTTTTTGGTGATGTCCTTTAGCTTGACTAATGCCCCAGCATCATTTATGGATTTGATGAACAGAGTGTTCAGGCCTTATATTGATTTCTTCGTCATCGTCTTCATTGATGACATCTTGATATACTCACGTAGCCTGGGGGAGCACGAGCAGCATCTGAGAGTAGTGCTTCAGACCTTGCGAGAGCAGAAGCTATATGCTAAGTTCTCCAAGTGTGAGTTTTGTCTAAAGTTAGTAGCATTCTTGGGACATATTATATTAGGAGAGGGTATTAAGGTGGATCCCAAGAAGATTGAGGCAGTTCAAAGTTGGCCATGCCCTACTTCGATGATCGAGATCAGGAGTTTCCTGGGGTTAGCAGGTTATTACAGGCGATTCGTGCAGGGCTTTTCATCTATTGCGTCACCTCTGACTAGATTGACCCAGAAGGGTGCTCCTTTCCATTGGTTCGATGATTGTGAGGCGAGCTTCCAGAAGCTCAAGACAGCCTTGACTACAGCACCAGTTCTTGTGTTGCCTTTCGTTTCGGGGATGTACACATTATATTGTGACGCTTCGCGCGTTGGCTTGGGTTGTGTATTGATGCAGGAGGGGTGAGTTATTTCATATGCATCCTGTTAGCTGAAGATTCATGAGAAAAATTATCTTGTGCATGATCTGTAGTTGGCGGCAATTTTTCATGCTCTTAAGATATGGAGGCACTACTGTATGGGGTGTCATGCGAGGTTTATACTGATCATCGTAGCCTGCAGCATTTGTTCAAGCAGAGAGATCTTAATTTGAGGTAGCGCAGGTGGCTTGAGTTACTGAAGGATTATGATATCACCATTCTTTATCATCCAGGCAAGGCGAATGTTGTCGCGGATGCCCTAAGCAGGAAGGCAGAGAGTATGGGTATCTTGGCATTCATTCCAGCAGAGGAGAGGCCGCTAGCTTGGGACATTCAGTCCTTGGCTAACAGACTAGTGAGGTTGGACATTTCAAAGCCCAACCGGGTTCTTGCATGTATGGTTGCTCAGTCTTCATTACTAGGGGAGATAAAGGCCTGACGGTTTGATGATCTACATTTGGCGGTTCTCAGAGCGGCGGTGCTTTAGGGAGGTGCCAAGGAGGTTTCTATTGGCGAGGATGGTATTTTACGGCTCCAGGGTCGTCTATGTATTCCTAATGTTGATGGTCTTAGGGAAAGGATACTAGAGGAGGCATTCAGTTCGCGGTATTCCATCTACCCGGGGGCTACGAAGATGTATCGTGACTTGAGGCAGCATTATTGGTGGCGGAGGATGAAGAAAGACATAGTGAAGTATGTGGCTAAGTGTTTGAATTGCCAGCCGGTCAAGTATGAACATCTGAGATCGAGTGGCCTACTTCAGCAGATGCCTATACCAGAGTGGAAGTGGGAGCGCATTATCATGGATTTCATAGTTGGGTTATCGCGGACCTTATGGAAGTTTGATTCAGTATGGGTCATCGTTGATAGGTTGACAAAGTCGGCCCACTTCATTCCAGTGGAGAATACTTGTATAGCAGAGAGGTATGCTCAGATTTATATTCGGGAGATAGTCTGATTGCATAGTGTGCCTGTTCCCATTTTTGGAGAGCCGTTCAGAGTGAGTTAGGGACCCATGTAGAGCTTAGCACAGCATTCCATCCTCAGATCGACGGACAGTTTGAGCGGACGATTCAGATTTTGGAAGATATGCTTAGAGCCTGTGTGATTGACTTTGGAGAGTAGTGGGACCAGTTCTTGCCCTTAACGGAATTTGCACACAACAACAGCTATCAGTCCAGCATAGAGATGGCTCCATAGGAGGCTTTATATGGTTGTCATTGTTGTTCTCCTATCGGGTGGTTTGAGCCTGGCGAGGCTAAGCTATATGGTACAGATCTGGTACAGGATGCCTTGGATAAGGTAAGGTTGATTCAGGAGAGGCTTCGCACAACTCAGTCCAGATAGAAGAGTTACGTGAATCAGAAGGCGCGTGATGTATCATTCATGGTTTGCGAGAAGGTTCTCTTGAAGTTCTCGCCAATGAAGGGTATTATGAGGTTCAGGAAGAAGGGCAAGTTGAGCCCAAGGTTTATTGGCCCCTTTGAGGTGTTGAGACGAGTTGGGGAGGTTGCCTATGAGCTTGCTTTACCCCTTAGCTTATCGGGAGTTCATCCAGTTTTTCATGTATCGATGCTTCGGAAGTATCGTCCCGACCTATCCCATGTGTTAGACTTCAGTACTATTCAGCTGGATGAGAGTTTGGGTTACGAGGAGAAGCCAGTTGCTACCATTGATAGGCAGGATCGCTAGTTGAGGTCCAAGAGGATTTTTGTAGTGAGGGTCCATTGGAGGGGCCAACTAATCGAGGAGGCGACCTGGGAGTCTGAGGAGGATATGCGGAGCAGATACCCTCATCTATTCATCACTTCAGGTACCTTTCTATGTTCGTTCGAGGACGAACGTTTGTTTAAGAGGTGGAGGCTGTAATGACCCGATCGGTCGTTTGCCTTTTTAGAACCCTGTTCCCCTAAATAAAACTCTTCGTGCTCGCTTTAACCAATTTACAATCTGTGGGGATGGTTGGATCAGGATTTAGAAGAGTTTGGATTGAAATATACACACATTTCTTAAAAGGCTAAGTTTGACTTTGGTCAACGTTTTGGGCAAACGGGCCCGGATTCGTATTTCGACGATTCTGGAGGGTCCGCGGGAAAATATGGGACCTGGTCATATGCCTGGAATCAAATTCTGAGGTCCCGAGCCTGAGTAATGAATTTTTATAAGAAATTGTTAATCTAAAATATTAAGGATTTAAAGAAACTAACTATTGATTGATTTCATGGGTACCGGGGTCGTATGTTGGTTCTGAAGCCCGAAACAAGTTCGAAATATCATTTAAGACCTACCCGCAAAATTTGGCATCAATCCGAGTAGTTTAAGGGTGTTTTGGCCCGTTAGAGGAAAATTAAGAACTTGAAGTTCAAAGGTTTGATTCAATTGGTTTTAGGGGTGATTCTTAGATTTAGCGTTGTTTCGAGCGTTACGAAGGTTCGAGTAGGTCTGTTTCATGATTTCAGACTTATCGGTATGTTCGGGCGGGGCCCAGGAGCCCCGAGCGTCAATCGGACGAGGCTCGAGTGAAGTGGAAAAATTTGAGAAGGGTTGAAGGTTGATGCTTCTGTCATAACCGCATCTGCTGTTCTTGGACCACAGGTGCGACACCACAAACACGGTCCGCCCATCGCAGAAGCGGCCCAGGGCGGGCCAGGCCAAGAATCGTAGATGCGGCTCCCAAGACGGAGATGCGGCCTAGAGACCGCAGATATGATCCCAGCTCTTTGGCCCATTTTTTGCAGACGTGGCCCTTTCCTCAGAGATGCGGGACTGCAGATGCGGTCCCCTAACCTCAGATGCGGAAATCACTGAACCAGTGAGGTTCATTAAAGATGGGTTCCAAACCCATTTTTGACACTTTTGACTCCTCCATTGGCGATTTTTGAGCTCTTGAGAGAAAATCTTCACTAGGTATCTGGAGGTAAGTTAGCTCTACCCATTTCTAATTTATTTCTTATGTTTTAGGTAGAATAAACACTAGTATTCAAGTGAAATCATGGGATTTGAGCAAAAACCTAGGGTTTTAATAAAAGTTAGATTTAACTACGAAATTGGCTATGGTTAAACTAGAAATCATATATTGTTGATCCTTAGGATGTAGAGAACAACTTCCTTCGAAAAATCTCGGAATCCGGGCACGTGGGCCCGGGGTCGGATTTTAGAAAACTTGTGTTAAGGGTTGGAAAATTGCTTAAATAGCTAAAATTTGATATTGTGAGTATATATTGAGTAGTCCTTACTTCGTTTAACTAGCTTGGGATCGTTCAGCTCCGAATTGAGGGATTGGACTCATTCTTTGAATTTGGAAGTGCACTTTGGAGAGAGGTGAGTCTCCTTTCTAACTTTGTAAGAGGGAATTGTCCCCATAGGTATAATAATTAAATTAATTGCCATTATATGCGGGGGCTATGTACGTACTAGGTGATGAGAGCCCGTGCATAGCGGCTATTATGTTAAGTTCGGGTAATCTAGGACCTATAAGCATGCTCTACGTGATATTCTTGCATCTTGAGGATAAATTCAGATTCGTATAAATTATTTGATTAAGGTAAATGAGATTAGTGAGGGAACCCTATCCTGTTTGGTCTTTTAAAAGAGAATATTGGGTATTCCTGTGAATAACTACTCCTCAGATATATTATTGTTTGCTTATTGATGAGTTTATTTATATTTGACCGCATCGCATGGGTGATTCGCGAGCTGGGTAATAGATGTATCTATGGTTCAATCCATTCGATCCTCGACAGTACACAATTTATTTTTATGATGGATCGGGTCGTACGTCCCACGATGTAACTTGCATATGTTCTCCTTAGCATTTCTCTGAGGACTAAATTTCATATCTTCTTGAAATATAGGTGATTATCCATGAAAATACTTGGGGAAGAACTGCTATTCCATGATCTTTTTTTTAAATGCTATTAACTTGTATTATCCATGCTATTTATAAATTCTTCTCACATTATTTGACCTTAGTAAGTGTCAAGTCGACCTCTCGGCTCTACTTATTCGAGATTAGACGGGATACTTACAGGGTACGTATTGTTTATGTACTCATACTACACTTCTATACTTAATTGTACAGGGTCTGAGGCAGGTGTATCTGGTTATCAGTCTGGTGTATCTGAGCGGGCTCGAGACTTCTACGGTGAGCTGCTTCCCTTCCATGCCATTTAGTAGCCTGAAGAAGTTTCTCTTATGTATTTTTTTGCTGTCTATTCTGTTTCGGACAGTAGTATAGTATGATTCTTTTGTATATTCTACTAGTTGCCCACAACTTGTGATACCAGGTCTTGGCACACACATTAGTAGATTGTATTATTTTGGGGTTGTATATTTATCATGACCTTATTTATCGTTTTTGATTTTATTTTAACTTAAAGAATTATTCCAACTATTTCGGGGTAAAAGTAAATGAAGGTTTAGTTAGTATTTTCTGCGTTGGCTTGCCCGGTAATGGTGTTGGGAGCCATCACGACCTATTATGGAAATGGGTCGTAACAGTACGAGGCCTTATATGGTAGGCGATCTAGATCTCCGGTGGGTTGGTTCGAGCCAGATGAGGCCAGATTATTGGGCACATATTTGGTTCAGGATGCTTTGGGGAGAGTTAAGGTGATTCATGATAGACTCCGTACAGCCCAGTCCAGACAGAAGAGTTACGCGGACCGGAAGGTTCGTGATGTTTCCTACATGGTTGGAGAGCGGGTTCTGCTTTGGGTTTCGCCTATGAAGGGCGTTATGAGTTTTGGGAAGAAGGGGAAGTTGAGCCTGAGGTTTATAGGCCCTTTTGAGATATTGAGGCGTGTTGGGGAGATTGCTTACGAGCTTGCATTACCTCCCAGCTTGGCTGGAGTTCATCCGATATTTCATATTTTTATGCTTTAGAGGTATCATGGTGATCCGTCGCACGTGTTGTATTTCAGCTTAGTCCAGTTGGAGAAGTATCTATCTTATGTTGAGGAGCTAGTGGCAATATTGGACAGGCAGGTCAGGAAGCTGAGGTCAAAGAACATTGTATCCATGAAGTTTCAGTGGCGGGGTCAGCCGGTCGAGGATGCGACCTGGGAGACTGAGCAGGATATGCGCAGCCAGTACCCTTATTTTTTTACTACATCAGGTATGTCTTTGTGCTCGTTCGAGGACGAATGAATGTTTAAGTGTGGGAGGATGTAACGACCCGGCCGGTCGTTTTTGGAATTTATGCCCCGATCCCCTATTAACTGCTTTCCCCAAGCTTATTTCTGCTATTTTAATTTGCCGGGATGTTCGATTTTGAGTTTCGGAGAGTTTTGGGACACTTAGTCCCTAAATGAGAGCTTAAGTGTTGGAAAGTTAACCTTAGTTGGAACAATGTGAAGATGGCCTTGGAATAAAAATCTGATGGTTCCGTTAGCTCCGCTAGGTGATTTTGGGTTTAAGGGCGTGGTCGGATTGTGTTTTGGAGGTCCGTAGCTAATTTAGGCTTGAAATGCCGAAAGGTCGAATTTTGGAAGTTTCCGGTTCGATAGTGAGATTTTGATCCGAGGGTCGAAATGGAATTACGAGAGTTGCTGTAGTTTCGTTATGTCATTTGGTATGTGTGTGCAAAATTTTAGGTCATTCGGATGTGGTTTGGTTGGGTTTTTTATCAAAAGCGTGTTTTTAGAGTTTTTGGAATTCTTAAGCATGAATCCGATGAAAAATAGGTGTTCTGATGTTTTTTTGAGCATTCTGAAGGTTGGAACAAGTTTGAATAAGGTTTTAGGATATGTTGGTGCCTTTGGTTGAGGTCTCGGGGGCCCCGGATGTGTTTCGGATGCCCAACGGGACATTTTGGAACTTAGAGAAATTGCAGAAAAAGTTAAAGCAGCCCAGTTCTGGTTTCCTTCTTCCCGTTCGCGAGCAGGGTCTCGCATTCGCAAAGAGGAGCTGGGGCTGGGGGGAGGTTTTGCTTCGCGTTCGCGGTAGGCATCCCGCATTCGCGAAAGGTTGGGAAGTGGAGCTGAAGGTTTGGCCTAAGCGTTCGCGTGGGAGGATCGCGTTCGCGATGCTCTGGGAAGCTGAGCTTCGCGTTCGCGTGCAAGGTGTCACATTCACGATAGAGGAAATTGGCCAGTAGGATTTTTGTGCATCGTATTCGCGATAGTAGTCTCGCGTTCGCGAAGAAGAACGCGTCTGGGCAGAATATAAGATTTCAAAATCGAGGGTTTAGCCATTTTTACCAAAACTTAAGCTTGGGAGCTCTGATTTGAGCGATATTTTGAGGGATTTTTAGAGGCATCGATTGGGTAACGATTATAAATTTCTTTTTGCTTATAACCCATTAATCTAAACAAGAGTTCATCATTTAATTTCGGGGTTTGTATGAAAATTTGGGGAAAAGTTCTTAGGCCAAGAAATTGAGTTTTGATTGGGGATTTGACCATGCATTTGGATAACTTTTACACGGTTAGACTCGTGAGAGTGTGAGGATTCCGTAAATGTAAATTTTATCCGATTCCGAGACATGTGCCCGAGGGGCATTTTGGTTATTTTACCTAATTTCGCGCATTAGCTTAGAATTTAATTATAGAGTCAGTTACTTGAAGTATTAATTACATTATGCAAAGGAATTTAATAGATTTGGGCCATTTGGAGTCGGATACTCGTGGCAAAGGCGTGGTTTCGGGTTGACTTGCACTTGTTCGAGGTAAGTGGTTTGTCTAACCTTGTGTGGGGACCTTTCCCCTTATGATATTATCGTGGTAATTGAAATATCTCGTACATAAGGTGACGAGCGTGTACTTGAGCTAATTGTCGAAAATTCAGTTTTTCTTTAAGTATTTCAATTGAGTTCCCTCTCCTGCTTCATTTTTCTTACTTGTGTATTTAGCCTGTTGTTAGTTTAGAAAAGTATGTTAAGTAGACTTGATTGCCTATTTGCTCAATTTGCCTTAATTACAATACGTGAAGCATTTTAGCCTAGACTTATCTGTTTACTTAGTACGAAATCTAGCTTTTGTTGAATATTCTTGTGTTGTTGCTCTGTGTTTTACTTTGGGACTACGGGACGGTATCTGGGAGCTCCCCTGCATGTTTACTTTGGGACTACGGGACGGTATCCCGGGAGCTCCCCTGTATATTTACTTTGGGACTACGGAATTGCATCCGGGAGATCCCCCTGCACATTTATCAGTTGGACTACGGGACTGCACCAGGGAGATTTCACTGGATATGATATTTATATTTGGGGCTTACAGGACGGTATCCTGGGATATCGCCGGTTATTATTTTGGAGCCGAGTTGTATTCTCTTACTGTGTTACTTGCCCTTATAGTAGTTTTTGCTGCCCTTCATATCTTGTATTATTTATTACACTGTTTAATTCATTCTGTTAAATAATGTATCTTATTTAACCTCAGTAGGGCCCTGACCTTCCTCGTCACTACCCAACCGAGGTTAGACTTGGCACTTACTGAGTACCATTGTGGTGTACTCATGTCTTTCCTGTGCATGTTTTTCATGTGCAGATCTAGGTAATTCGACTCACTACCACCCCTGAGGCGAGGCGACTGTTATAGCGACTTCGAGGTATATCTGCTGCGTCCGCAGACCGATGAGTCTCTTTCTATTCCTGTTGTTTAGTATTAGTCCATTCTGTATTTCAGTTCTTGTTAGACATTCTGGAGTTAGAGCTATGTAGTACTTCTTAGCTTGTGATTCATGGGTTTCCGGGTCTTGGATTTATGTATTGGTTTTGAAAAATTAATATGGTGTATGTCGAGCGGCACATTTAACCACTGTTTATTTTCCTTATATATGTTTAAGTTGTTTACTTCCGCAAATTTAGGCTTGCCTAGTCGTAGATACTAGGTTCCGTCACGATAGTTTACGGAAGGCAAACCGGGGTCGTGATAGATGGCTTCATAAGAGAGGGCCCTTATGTTTACGGTGCTTATAAAGAGGACATCTCATGTTCATCCGGACACAGTTATTCGGATTCTTAATCCTTATTTGCTTTTGAGTGTGAGCAAATTTTAAGAATAATTTTATTCATTCAGACATATACGATAACATTCTAGAAGGTGCAAAGTTTTGCTTCATTCCATTCCTTGAACGTACACAAGTGTTTATAGCTTTACATATACAACAGTTTACAGAAAATGAAGAAATACCTTGCAAGAGAATTGCGGTCAGGTTGATGTTTATTTGGTCTAGCCTGTTCTAGAATATGATTCCTTCTAATTTTTTTTTTTGGCTGATCTGGCAGTCCCCATTCCTTTTATTTATTCCAAAACCACTTCGGGCTATTTTCGGTATCCTGTACGGACTGTGTCAGAGCCATCTTCAGATGCTTCCGGTACGTGCTGCAGTTTGTGCTGCTCTGATGCAACAATCCCTATCGTTCGTAGACATTACTAGTTATTTTTGGGCGACTCGCTACGGGAATGCTCCTCCCTCCTATCAGTCCGGGACCTTAATTTGTATGGTTCAAATTGGTGTCCAAAATGCCTTCGATTAAAATTCACTTGACCTTGATTCCGGGCTGTAGAAGATGTCGATGTAATTACCTGATCATTTTCTACACGAATCTTTGACTCGTATATGTTATAAACATTTGTCCACGTTGTTGCTTGAAATTCCTACAAACTAACAAATTCTCTTTCAACTTCCTTGAGGCATCGGAGGTTGAGGGATTAAGATACCCCTGGTAAATGCTTATGCTGCCCACTTATCCGGTACAACTGGCAACATCATCCTCTCCTTTTGAAATTGGATCACGAACTCTCATAGCAACTCTGAGTCTTTTTGAGCAATTCTGAATATACCTGCTTTCCTAGCTTGAACTTCTCTTGCGCTAGCGTGAGCTTGATGAAATAATCTACAAGCATTTCGAAAGAATCAATTGAGTATTTGGATAAAAGTGAATACCATGTTAAAGCCTTTTTTTTAGAGTTTCGCCAAATTTCTTTAACAAGACTGATTCGATCTCATGCGGAGCCAAATTATTTCTCTTCATGGCTATAGTGTAAGTTGTGATATGCTCTTGTAGATATGAAGTTCCATCATACTTCGGAATATTTGGCATCTTAAATCTTTTTTGAATCAACTCTGGAGCCGCACTTGGTTTGAACGGTAATTGAAAACACTTTCTCGAGTCCAGACCCTTAAGGATCGGAGGTGCCCCCCAAATTTGATCCATCCGGGCATGAAACTCTTTAGCATTTAGATCCATTAGAGAATTTATTTCTCTCATACACCTCATGTGTTCGGCTTTGAAAGAATCGTCTGCGTTGTTTTCATTTTTAGATCCACTACCGGCACCATCTACTTGATTGTTGTTTGTTCTGAACTCCCCTTGGTAACGATGCTACTGATTCTTGGTGCAGCTTGATTTATAGGAATGCCAGTAGGGACTCGAATTCCACCATTTGAATAATTTGTAGCCTCCGATATTACTTGTTGAAGCTCAGTCATTATCTGGTCATATTTTGAGAGATGGTTGATAATTTTCCATTGTTATGATCTCAACATTATCACAGTATCAACAACAAATGCATCATCCATATCATCAGGGGTAGGACTTCTTGTCCTCCGAACATTTTTATTGACTCGGTTAGGAGTTGACTTATTTCCATCGAGACAGGTTTCACTGGTTAAACCATCATATTGATTTCCTTCATGTAGATTATCCACGAGCTCGATATCATTATTTGTCCCAACATTGAGCGAATTGTTGATATCATTAAGTTCCATAGTTGCTTTATGCTTACAACAGAAAAACTTCAAAGTACGTTAATAAGAGATGAACAGATCAAAATAATACCACAATTTTCTAAATCCCACTGTGGGTACCAAACTGTTTACCCGTAAAACGGTACAGTTAAATTTGTAATATGGTTTATAGACACGTAAATTATTTTGACCCAATAAAATGAATTAATGAAGTGCAAATAGAGTAAATAAGAATAATTAAAGAAGAGACATGCCCGAGCTTCAAAATGTTCCCACTAGGATCAATAATAATTGAAAATTTTCGTCAACCCTCGTATAAAGCTTGAGAGAAAGAATACTAGTCTTTTGCTATCAGTATTTCTTGATGTCTTACAATAGAATGAAAGCCTCTATTTATACTAGAGTTATGAGGTGTATTGTCTACAAATTATAGCCCATTAATTACTAATATAAATGATATAGTAAATAAAAATGGTTAAATATATCCTTATACTATCAAAAATAGTTTAAAGATACTCATCGTTATAATATTTGGTCATTTCGGACCCTACCATTATACTATGGAACAAATACATTTATTTTAGATGGAACATCACATGGTTGCACCAGACTAAATCAACCCATCCTATTTCTTTTAACCCGATTCATTTAAAAAAACCACTACCCGACCCAAAGTCCACCCCCATTGCTTCTCTCTATGTTCTTTTCCTCCTCTCTTCTTCCTCACCTTACTGTTTGACTATGGCCTGAACTTCCACATGTGAACTCGCCAGAGATTACGGGAAATTTTCAGATTGTCACCCCGCACCTTCTCTTCCCCTTTCTCAATACCTACACACATTTTTATTTTGATTTATCAGATCTGAAGACGAAATAGATAGTTGAAACTCCGACCATCCAATTTTTACAGTGTCAGCGAACCTCTGACGACTTCTTACCCTACATTGTTGCCTCGTCCTTTATTTCTTGTGTTTGTCACTAACAAGTAAATTTGTGTTTAATTTTGTTTTCACTAGATGAAAGGGCTATTTTAGAATTGGATGTGATGTTCTTCATTATGCAGCTCTTTATATTTTTGAGTTTTTATTTGATGGATCTTTCTATTGTGAAATCTGAGGTATCAATTGGTAATTTTTTACCATATTCTGATGCTCTAGGTTAAAGGCATAAAAGTTCTCTTCTATATTTCCATAGTTTCCAAGTCCATGGAATTAGATGGTTGAATTAGATATATTTAAGGAAGCAAACTAGTATGAGTTCTACCGGTTATAGTGTTTTGCAGTGTGTTTACATGATTGGGCCTTTTATTTTGGGTCGGATGGCTCTTCTGAAGTGAATCGGGTTAAAAGAAATGGCTTGGATTGAATTAATCTGGTGCAACCACGTGACATTCCATTTAAAATAAGAGTATATTTATTCTATTGTATAACGACAGGGTTCAAAATAACCAAATAGTTTAACGAAGGGTATATTTAAACTATTTTTGATAGTACAAGATATATTTGACCCTTTTTTCGTATAATAAAAAGTAATAAAAAGGCGATAAAGAGTAATAAAGGATAATAAAGCCTACTAAGGGCTAATAAAGACCTAAGGAATCTTGGAGTCTTCTATAACGTTTCTGTAACAGTCATATCTTGAATTGCTTCTTATCCGGCCACAGGTTTTGTATCCGGTATCAAAATCTTATACGGTCACATATTTGTATCCAGTGTCAACATGGTTGAATCATTGTTGATTGGTTATCCTTGACACGTGTTGCTTTCTAATGCATCCTACTTTTGAGATCGATTTTTATCGTATATAACGGTAACATACAACTCCTAAGTACTTGAGGATTTGTCAAAAAAAAAATCCGGAACTCTTAGTGTCTCTTTATGCATTTTTCTAAGGGTGTGCATTTGATTTTGACCCTTATCGATAATTACTTATCGATTATCGATTATCGATTTGTACATATACTTATCGTTATTGTTTCAATAAGGTTTCAATTTTTTCGATTTTGATTTATCGATTTTTGGGGCTTATCGATACGGTTATCGATTACACCAATAAGAAAATTTGCGGGATTCCACGGAAAGTATATCGCTATAAACACGCCTAACTAATATGGACAAAAAGAAGCTAAAATAAGACGAACACCTTTTATAACATAAAAATTATGTCAACAAGCACANGGGGCTTATCGATTCGGTTATCGATTACACCAATAAGAAAATTTGCGGGATTCCACGGAAAGTATATCGCTATAAACACGCCTAACTAATATGGACAAAAAGAAGCTAAAATAAGACGAACACCTTTTATAACATAAAAATTATGTCAACAAGCACATGCAACGAAACTAAAGTAAGGGATAAAATGTATGCCACCAACACTCCAACGATATAAAAAAAAATTACATCATCACGGCTAATTCTATTTTCCATTAATTTGAACTTCGTTCCCTTGAGCTTTAAATATGATCATTCCTTAAATGTGGTAGATGAAATAATAGGGTTAGGGACTTAGGGTAAAAGAAAGGTTATTATAGAATAAGGGTTAAAAAAAATTTAGTATATCTTATCGGTTTATCGATAAAGCGATAACCGAAGAGGACAAAATCGAAATCGATAACTCGATAAGGAAAATTTCGAAATCCAAATCGAAATCGATATCGATAGACCGATAATAAATAATCGATTCGATTAATCGATAAACCGATTCGAACGCACACCCCTATATTTTTCTATTTTATTTGTGCAGACGAGTTACATTTTAGGAGTTCAAATTGATTTTGAAAAAGTTGATCAAAGTGTTGTTCACTGATGTATAGTATTTGAGCTTTAAATTTAATATTAATATATCTTTAAGTTATGCGCTTGACTAACCAAGGATATTCATATATATATAACAAGAAAAAATTTATGTACAGAACTTTTAATCACTATATGATGATAGATGGGCAGACTGTACAAAATCAATAATAGAATTAACAGAAGCAGACATGACAAATAATGGAGGAATATTTTATTGTAGTCCAAATTTTATGATAAATTTTGCAGAATTTGGAAAGCATATTAAAAAAGGAATACAGAGAGATATAGATAGATAGATAGATAGATAGATAGATAGATAGAGAGAGAGAGAGAGAGAGAGAGTTCTTATTTTAAAAGTGTGTCTAATATTTTGAATTGCATAGTTCGACTTAGAACAACGTTCTTGAAGTTAAACTTTAAGAACTGAACTACAATCACAATGTTCTAAAGTTCAAGAAGTGGATATTTTACGCTTTTGAGTTTTTTGATTATTTTCAAAATACTTTACAAATACTAATCAACAGCTAATTTCAGACAATTTTTTGTTTAAAAATATCTTATTTGTTTGGAGTTTGATTTGATCTATCAAACCAAATAATTCCTGACATTTTCGAATGAACTTTCGTCTAACTAGTTTTAGCAATGATACATTATTTCACTAACGATATTTGTATTTTCATTTGATTATTTATCAATGGTTCCTCAAAAATCATTTATATTACTTTCCTTATTTCTCGATTGGTACCTCAGTTTCATCTATGCCATTTAAGTCTATTAGCGTCAAAGTAAATATAAGAAATTTTGGGGCTTCATAGATTTAAGATTGATTACATAAAAGAATTTTTGGAGATTTATGAACTTAAGGTATAGTCACTCTCACAAATATGTTGGCCAACACCTGAACATCTACAACTAACGGTCTCTTCACAGTTGGAATGAATGTTAAGCTCCCCATGATTGGTTCTTTTTATCTGTTACGGTAGCAATAATTCTTACACAACTAGCTGCCAAGGCTTTTCCTAAGCGACACCAAATCAAACTCATTAACATGACAATGTTAATAGGAGCCACTGAGATTTCTTCTTCTAACTCCTTCCTAAGTTGGAGAAACTAATAATCTAATATCATGTTTGTCCAAGCTTCTAAAATCAACTTATTTTGAAATATTTTTTTTTTCAAAAGTACCATTCAAAAAAATATTTTTGGTAAGAAGCAACTTGTGTTTAGCTATTTAATTTAAAAAGCACGTTTGAACAACAATTAGTATTTGACTGAAGCTTTTAAAAAATGCTTCTAATAGCCTGTTTGGCCAAAACGCGTTTTGTCCTTCTAACGTTGAAGTGTTTGGCCAAGCTTTTAGAAGAAAAAAGGTACTTTTGAGTAGAAGCATAAGTATTTTTTTAGAAGCAGAAAAAAGTAACTTCTCCCGATAAACACTTTTTGAAAAACACATTTGAGAAAAATACACTTAAAAGCAATTTTAAAAGCCTGGTCAAACACTAATTACTGCTCAAAAGTACGTTTCAAATTAATTAGCCAAACACAAACTGTTTCTTACTGAATGTACTTTTAAAAAAAGCACATTTAAAAAAAACACTTCTCAAAATAAGCTGATTTTAGAAGCTTGGCCAAACATGCTATAAGCGTATTTTCTGAAAAGTACTTTTGAGGAGAACGATACTTTTTTTGCTTTTCAATAACTGCTTTTCTTATAATCCAAAGCACTTTTCTTTCCTTCTAAGAATTTGATCAAACACTTTAATTTTGAAAAAAATACTTTTGGGCCAAAAAGGGGCAAAGATTGGCCAAACAGGCTATTAGTGGCCACAAGTATAATATTGCTTTTAAAAAGTGGCTACGCCTTGAAGTGCGCTGTGCAAATACTCTGCTCCATTTTACGGTGTGTTGTCGCGTGGCCAGTTATATGAACTCGGCCCAATAGCCGCTCCAACTCCAAGCCCCAAATTTTCCTCAACAAATTCAAAATCCCAACTGATATCCCTCTCTCAGCACAGCACAAAATGGTTAAATCCAAAAAATCCTTTTCAGATCTCCATTTATGATATCTCTCCTTCAGGCCAACGCACTATTTCATCCGTATCTTCTATCCGGCTCGGCGGAACCCTACGCAGGTGGCGGCGGACGGCAAGGCAATTTCTCCGGCCTCATTCAAAACCCTAAGTATAAATAAAGCCCTAGCTACTCTCATTGTTAACATGGCCGGGGGACCAATTCGGGAGCAAGCTCTACCGCTACTCGCAGCCGCTAATAACCACGGTGATTTGACAGTAAAGCTATCTTCGTTGAAGCAACTGAAAGATATACTGTTATCAGCTGAGCCATCACAGGTTGCTGAGCTTTTCCCTTATTTAATAGACCTTAAGTCATCGCCCCAAAGTCTCGTTCGCAAATGCCTCATTGAGTAAGTTAATCCTTTTCCATTTTATATGGTACTATTACAATTAGGAACTCAACCATATTTTATATAGTTCGTAAATATGTATAAATTTTATTTTAAATTTAAAAGTATCAGCATTGAGATAAAATATTGAACTTTTGGGAGTACATGGTAGTGTCTCTTTTGGTGATAGGGAGTGGTAAATAGTGGGTGCTTGAATCAAATTGGCTTAGTCTCTGCTAAGGAAATAAATAGTTGCACCTTTTTGTGTGATTGAATTGGTTCGTTAGATTTGTATTAGAAGCTTATTGGTATATTAGGTACAAATATATGTTTCAAGGTGGCGGAGGGTGTTGCATTTATGTATTTCCCTTTTTGTGATTGACAAGGATTGATAATTACAGCTTGACACCTTCTTTTGCACATAATAAAGGTAGGTCTTGCTGAAATTTAACTACTCCTGGACAGGAGAGGTTGCTCTAGCTGTCAGATCCATCTGCTTCTAACCAAGAGGTTGGGCGGTCGAGTCAGCAAGGGGGTGGGGGTGGAACCGGGAATTCCACCCTTCGTCCCTGAGCAGGGTATTTTGTTTGGGGGTGGGGTACCAAATGAAAAAATATAATAAAATTGATTACTTGCTGTTGCAATTGGTAGTTGGTAAGTTTCTGTCAGCTGATGCTAGAATAGGGTTGTAACAAATGTGCTTGCATGCGATTGGTATTCTGATTTTATGGATATTGGTTTTTTGTCGATATTGTTTTCGTCATTCTAACCTTATTGTACATCTATGTCAGGGTAATTGAGGCGGTTGGGATGAAAGCGAAAGAGCATTCATTGGTGTTAATGCCCGTGTTATTCTCATGTTTAAAAGATACGAGTTCCATGGTGACAAAGCAATCAATTATATCTGGCATGAAAATCTATTGTGGCGTGTTGGAGGAATTATCATACCAGGTCACATGCTTGTTCATAGTTCTGCATTTGCTTCTTTTGCTCTATCTTGTTGACTGGGCCTTCATGCAGCATAGGCTTGTTCCACTCTGATCTTTAGTCATGGCTGTAAATCTTCTGAGGAGATCTTTGGTCTCTTCATCCCTTATCCCCTCCAAAAAAAAGGTTTGGCCTCTGCAATGCGAGTCTTGTGACTTGGGCCCCCTCATTTGTTTTCTGATGTTTTAGACTTGTTAGTATTTTAAGACCATAAATGCATAAATTTCATCTGTGCTCAATCAGAAGCTTGGATGATAACGTGTTGGTTAGGGATGATAAGATTTAAAGGAGGCCGAAGGCTAATCTTGTAGGCTCTCTTTCATGTTTGGAGACACAATGTTTGGTTCTAAAATCTTCTTTTCGTGCTAGTTCTTTCTGAAAGATTTTAAAACCTAAAATGTAGTAAATAGATACTAGTTAAGATAGCTTGACATTTCTATGTAATCGTACAGTGTATTCCCTTTGTTCATTTAATAATTATTCATTCACTCTAGAAAGCAAAGTGAAGTTTGGTCGGTTGACGGCAGATGAAGGATTTTTGTGCCTGACTAGTGCCATTAGTGATTGCTGTAATATAGAGGGTTGTGCGGTATAAAGAATGTGTTGGCAGGGAGATTGATGCTATAAGATGTTCTTTTAATACCTTAATGCTTCATATGCCTATCTTGTCAGGTTCTTGAAACTATGCTAGATTTTGTATTAACAGAATTTTTGTGTCTGATATGCATTGGAGTCCCTAGCTTTGGTTGGGTGTGTGGTTGTGTGTATATATATTATCTTTAAGTTTATCCTCCCTGTCCTTGTGCATTTTCTGTTACTCCTTCAGTCCCAATTTATGTGGCATCGTTTGACTTTGCCCGTAAAATAAGAAAGAAGGACTTTTTAAAATTTGTGGTCTAAAATTAGCCTTAGACATTTGTGGCCATAAATCATCTCTTTAAGGGTAAAATGGAAACTTTGACGTTAAATTGTTTCTAAATAAAGAAAGGCGACGTTCTTTTTGAGACGGACAAAAAAGGAAAGAGTGCCATAGAAATTGGGACAGATGGGAGTACATGTTTAATTTGTCATTCTGTTCAAGCTTATCTTCTTCTCTAATACACTTGAGGTTCTAAATCCTTCTTTTATAAATTATAGTTTTACCGGCATGGTATAGTTGAGAGGTGGCTTGATGAGCTATGGACATGGATGGTCAAGTTCAAGGATGCTGTCTTTGGCTTTCTTTTTGAGGTATCTTGTTTTGCTCGTCTAGTGGGTGCTTGTTGGCTAGTGGACTTAATTATCAATTTTTTTGTCACTTAGATCTAGGATCCGCAGCACCTTTTTGAATTCGTCCTCACAGCAACTTGCCAAATGTTTGTTCTAAAGCTTATCCTTTTCCTCTCCGTTGCTAAACGGTTTACAGTTTTACCTTGTAGAGGTTCCAACAAACTTCATATTGGACATCATCAGGATCATGATATTTTATGAACTTTTAAGACAGAATCATAATATTTTGGTGAACTAATAAAAAAGGATCATAATATTTTGTGAATGTTTTACAAATAATAAACTTGAACTTTTTGGCTGTTGGATATCTCTAATATGGTGAGAGGATTCATCCTTCCATAGGTACTTATTTATTTACTAGACTGGTATGCCCGTGCAAATGCACGGGCCTGCCGTGTGAGTCAACGCATTATGTTTGCCCAGAACAATGAAACTAAAAAAACATAATCTAACAATTATGAACAACAAATTAAAGAAAGAATCTAGAAAGTCAGTTAGCATTTGGCACGAATAGATAAATTGAAGAATATTGTAAAGCACAAATTAAAAAGCCTTTTATTGAATTGATATAACAATCTGGTAAACTTGAAATCCTAGACCTATATCTTTGCAACCAATATATGAGATTTAGTGAATATGGTGCTTTACAACTCAAGATCAGTCAAAAAGAAAAAAAAAAACAAATTCTGTTGACACTCGAGCCTTTCATTTTTAGTTATAGAATGACCAATAAACTGGAAGAACATAATGTAGAAGATTTTATGAGAACAGAGATCGGAGAGAACACATGGTTCTATTTGTTTTTTTCTTCCTTAAGTTTCAACGCAAAATTAAGCAAATGAAGTGTCTACTTGAAAAAATGGAACGACCTTCTACTGTTGTAGGAGAAAGAAAATAATACACTTTCAGCTTACTTAGCTAGCACTAAAAATAAGTCCAAGAATATTAATCAGCTAAATAACTGATCATATATAGCTCCAGTAACTAACTGGAACTTGTGGCTTCTCGTTAATTAATGAGTTCAACTTGTGATGTCTTCCCTTCTGCAGAGCATACCTGTGCTTCCTGCTCCAGTGCGCTAAGACCTCTTTGCTGCAAGCTTTAACCCAACTTCAACAACCTCAAATCTAGAAACATTTACCAACTTATGAATAGTGGAAATAAAGCTAAGAGAAGCAAGGCCTTCTAACTATTTTTGTCACAAAATGTCTAACACAATATGTTTGGTATGTGCAAAATTGAATTCCTGAATTAACCGACAACTCCGATATAGCAGTTGACTAAGCCTAAGCACATAAAGTTAAAATTAATAAAGTTTCGATATGAAGCACTTAATGGCCTCGAAAACTATTGGTCCATCCGTCTATGATGTAAGAAAACACAAAACCACAACTTAGAGACACGAAAGTAGTAGCATGCACCAAGAAAGATAAATAAAATAAAAGGTTCATGACTGGTTGGTAACAAAGGAATCACGACATACATCATTTTGTATGAGAAGAAAGCACCAAAGCAAATTTATTTGAGTCTTACTTATCATTCATGAACTTCCAAATATTGGACCATCATTTATCTTTTTGTCCTTGACTCCATGCAAGTCATATTTTAACAATTGGAGTCTTCAGGATCACTGTCACTTCAGTTAAATGAATCTTTTGTATCCATCATCACCAGAACAATTAGTAATCTAAACTTTTTATCTAACTTCTTGACAGAGAAATCCAATTTGCTACATTGCCTGAAAATTCTCTTTAGTTAATTAAAAGGTAACCCACGATGATCAACCTAATATTCCCTGCCTATTTTAAAATCTTGACCTTCAAGCCTTTATAGAAAGGTTTTCTGTCTCTAAGTTTTTGATGAATACAAACTAATACTCTGTAATTATTTAAGCATATATATGATATCTTTTCAATCTTTAACTCTAGTTATCACTTTTTTTTTTCATAAAGACCCGAGAGTGATATAAATTAAGCCTACTAATTCATACTCTTTCAGTTATTATTTGGCATTTCTTTTATCTAACCACTCTTCTTTTCGATATTTTACACCAATATATAACCATTTCTATAATTCTAATATAAAATTTATCCTAAGAAGCCAAGTTTTACAGGATAGGGATTGATATAAGAATATGCACCGCAGAGCATTGTCTCACCATTCACCAAACCTGTGGTTAAGAATTTAGAAGCCAACTATTCAGTTTACCAAAGGTTGCAAAATGATCTCTCCTTGTTCCACTTTTACATGGTTGTTTGATGTTTTCTTCATTTAGTGGGGTTTTTAAAACAACTTTCTTTGAGACAAAGATCGTCGGAAAAGTTTTTCCATATTAGTAGTATACTCTAACCTTCAATTAATGTTGATAAATGGTATATATATCATCCTGAAATAGAGAATATAGTTTATTTGTCTGTCTTTATTATTGTTATGGTGGAACTCATCTTACATATTGGATTTTCTAAAACCAAATTCACAAAAGAGTTTGTTATAAGAGCTTGCATATGCAGAAATACCGAATAGACCAAAACAAGAAGCCCAAAAAATTAAGCTCACATCCGTGGAAATTGTAGTAGATCAGAGACAAGAACCGAGACCCAAGCACTCAAGCAGAAAGACTACGCTATCACCGAAAAGTAAAGCTATGGAAAAGAAAGCGAGAGAAACGTAAGAAGAGAAAATAAAAAAATCGAAGGCTATTAAAGGTTGCAGATGGCTGTTCTTTAGGAAAGGAGAAGAATAAAAGCAAAATAAGATTCATACAGTGAAATCCAATAGAACAAAATTAAGAAGAAATAAGAGGAATAAACCTCCTGCAAATCCATTCTCAGAAACTTTCCGGAATACTCTGCTATCTTTGAATGAAGATCAGTTAGAAAAGTGACGAGAATAGGGAAAGCAATGTATTGGACAGGGAAGAAGAGAACGGAGATTGAAAGAGTTCTAACCACGTGTTTTTCATCCGAAGCAATAGGAAGGTAAATGAAACTTCTCAACAGACAGCTAGTTTGCTGGAAAAAAAGCAGTACTACACGTGTTGATAGGATTAGAGAAAAACAGTGAACTGCCAATAAAATAGGCCCGAGTGCATAGTACAAGTTGGAAATGCAGTGTGTGTCCTTCTTGAACATTTATATATAGTAGTAATTTATTTGTTTATTTATTTATTCATTCTGGATTTCTGGTTTGGGGTGGGGTGGGAGGTAAAATTATCTCTTTACCATATGTGACAAGCTGCGAGGTTACTACAGGAGGAGCGGTCTATTCAAAGAAGGTAATGTAAGCAAGAGAATGCCCTTTTAATTCCTTAGATTAACTATCTTGTTTCTTTCATCGTTATGAAGCTTAGGGTCTATTTAAAAAGCGGTCAAGTCTATCGGGCTTGTGGGCCAGTGTTGTGAAGAGCGTGAAGCGAGGAAAAGCGACAAGCCCCTTTTCGCTTAAAGCGAGAAGCGCTCGCTTTTTTGAAGTGAAGCGCAATTTAAAAAAATAAATAAATAAATACTAGACAATAATGGCAGTAGCTAAAACGAAAAAATTTCGCTGAAATTTAAGACTTAAAAACAGTAAACGAAAAAGAAGAAAAGAAGAAGAGGATGAGAAAAAGAAGAATTGAAGGGAAAAGGAAAAAATTGCGAGCGAATGCAATTTTGAGACTGAAACAGGGAAAGAAGAAGAAGAAGAACTTGAAATCACATACCTGGGCTTGCTCTTGATGAACTTGAAGTTGAAAAGTGCTGAAAATGGGAATCCTAGTTGCCTGTTATTCTCTGCTGCTCGATGGTCTTTTAAAAAAAAAATAGAGCTTTTCTAACTTTTAATGCTGGCAACCTTAATATGTAGAAGCGCTCGCTTCTGTCGCTTCTAATGCTTCTCGCTTTTTTTGCGAAGCGCTCGCTTTACTCAACCTGCTACGCTTCACATCACAGATGCGCCCGAGGGCCCGCTTCGCCTCGCTTCACGCTTTAAGCGCTGAAGCTAACGCTTTTTACAACACTGGTGTGGGCTTTAGTTAAAAAAGCGCAACGAAGAAAAAAATAAAAATGTATATGTAATGCAAAGAAAAGTGACAATTTAATTCAGAATGATCTCCTCAACAATAAATATATCTTTTTGCCAATCATATTTATTGTTTTTTACACCGCTTTATTCAAGATAGAACTTATAGGCAATGAGGTGCAGGCCTTATAGCCTGTTTGGCCAAGCTTCTTTTTGGCCAAAAGTGCTTTTTTGGGGCCAAAAGCACTTTTGGCCAACAATTGAGGTGTTTGGCCAAGCTTTTGGAACGAAAAAAAATTGCTTTTGAGGAGAAGCAAAAAAAAGTAGCTTCTCTCCAAAAGCACTTTTTTTAGAAGCACTTTTGAAAAAAATACACTTAGAAGCAGTTTTTTAAAGCTTGGCCAAACACTAATTGCTGCTCAGAAGTGCTCTTCAAACTAATTAGCCAAACACAAACTACTTCTCACCAAAAGTACTTTTGAGAAAAGCACTTTTGAAAAAAAAGCACTTCTCAAAATAAGCTGATTGTTGCAGCTTGGCCAAACGAGCTATTAGTGTCTTGTCTACATTGAACCGCAGCCTAAGTGAGGCGAAGCGCATACCCTGATATTTTCTGAGCTTCAGGGATTAAGCTCGCCTCAAATGAGAGTATGAAAATACATATTCTCGACCTTTTGGCTTAGATCAAGTTAGTATGTATGAAATGACTAGTCACTTTCTCCCGCTTTGTGTCTGTGTGTCTGTGTTAGAATATGTCCTGCCCGCCCTACTGTGCAGGATAGGAGAGAAGGAAATGATCAGAGAATGTTTTAGTTGTGAGTGAGAGTCTGGTTATCTAACGTGAAGAAGATGTAGTAGATGTAAGATTTAAAACAGGCTTCTGTCAAGTTCTGCAAAAAAGGGAATCTAAGTTTCACTTGGTGACAAGGTGTCAAATGATGATTTACTCTTTGCATTTGTGTAACTATTTTAGCCTCATTTTAGTAGCCAGTTTCGGAAGTTACTGTGTTTTGGAAATAAGGAGATGAATGGATATCCACGAGCATGAGGTTTACTTATATATATTGTCCTGTGTCGAACCTTGAAGTGTAGTGTTTCATGATGATGTCTTTGTGAGATCTGCTACCAAATGTTTACCTAATTTAGACTTACCGTTCCTTGTCTTTTGCTCTGTTAATCTCTGGGGTGCAGGAGGGCTTAGCAAAGGGGAAATAGAAGAAAAAATAAATCCATTTTCAGGTCTCCCTGATTTGCTTTAGGGATGTCCTTCTGCTAATTGTTTGGCACATACAAATGACATGCTTTTTGGATATGTTTTTACAGGCAGGCCCAATTGGTACAAAACTGCTGGCATTAAAGTTTCTCGAAACATATATTTTACTTTTCACACCGGATACAAATGATTCTGAAAAGTATGTAGCACAAGGTAAATTTTTACAGAACATCAAGGATGGGAAGATTCTGAGTACAGGCGTTTTATCATGATTCGCTATTATTAAATGTATCTTATCAGAAAAGAATCACTAGGATAGTTTTATTCCTTTACTCGTTTTCCATGTTTTCTGTTTGCTGAGTCTGATATTTGTTTGTGCTTTTAATGCGTCATTTATTTATGCCTGCAGCTAAACATGGATGGAGTTTTAATATTTCATGGGTAGTTGGTCATCACCCTGTTCTTGATCCGGCTGTTCTTACATCAGATGCCAAAAATACTGTTGGCACTCTATTGGATTTATTGCGCTCAGCTAGTTCTCTTCCTGGTTTACTAACCATTTCTGTAATTAATAGGTGAGCTTTTATCTGTTTTACTCAAAAACTTGTATTATTTATTCGGTAAGTGCTATGCTTGATCTCCAGGAAAGATTCGAAATTCATCTATTCTAGTTGAAAGATTTCTGTGTGTTGTTCATTCTTTCCTGTATGAGAGGAGTCCTATTTGTGAATGGATAGAGTTTGAGAAAATAGACTTGAAGGTTAGTGTTAGTACAAGGTTAGAAAAAAAAAAGGTTAGACATGAGTTGCAGTTTCAGATTGAGGACTGTCAATACCGAGATCGGCTGATAAGTTTCTAGTTAGGGTGGGTTTGTTGGTGCCCTTATTGGTGATGCTGATCACCTAGGGTACATTCACTAGGAGCTTTGAATTCCTTTACGTCATACGTAAGCCACATTTTTCTTCTGTAGAATATAAGGAGCACATATGAACAAGATCTGTGTTGTGAGTGTGCTTCTCATGTTGAAGTTATATATGTGGAGGTCTTTAGACTCTGTGTGGATTTTCTGGTTCATGCCTGTAAGGACTTAGGGCCATGTCCCATGGTGTTAAGTGGGTAATGCCTAACAGTGTTAAGAGCTTGTTGGAACAATGGCATCATCAGAAAATGGCAAAAAGGAACAAACAGTATGGAGGACAATTCTTTTTTGTTTTATGGACAATATGGCTGGAAAGAAAGTGTTTGTTTTGAAGGGAGATGACAACATGTTTTCAGAATTAAGAATAGCTGTCTTTTGAACTTGTATTTTTGGTGTAATACAAGTACTATTGAAACTATGGAGCAATACTTGGACTTTTTAGAAGAGATAGGAGATTTGTGGTTGCCATGTAAGTGGCTTCGGCAGATGTTGGACTGATGTAACTTGTACCATCTTGGTACCTTCTTAATAAAATCTTACCTTATAAAAAACAAGGACTTAGGGCGACAGCTACTTAGAATACTACATTCTGCTAAGTTGTGATTTTTCTGCAATGTGATATGCTCTTCTAGGATATATTAATAAATTGTTTTGCAGATTATGACTTGAACTCAATAAAAGAACACAATCCCGCCACTATTAACTGCTAGGAAGATCTCTCCCTGTCTGTTTCTTTTTCTTTTTGGAACGAATTTCTTCTATGTTTTTCAGAATGTCGTAGATAGTTTTTGACAACAAATTGGTGTGGCATCAATGAAATGATCTTTGAGTTATCATGAAAAAACATGCTTTGAAAGAATAAACTGCTTAAGAGCAAGGTATGTATTATGTAATGAAGATAATTGAGTTATTTATCTTTTTGCTTAGGGAAAGGCAATCTTTCTGGTATTTGTTAAATCATTATATGCAAAGGAGTACCTTTGCTCAGCTTCTTTATCCTCTTTATTTTTTCGGTGTTGAAATGTGTGAAATATATTGTACTTAAAGGTGATATGCAAAAGTCATGTTTCGAGCTAGGTACTAACATTTAATTGCTCTATCTGTGATTCTGCAACGGTAAAATTGTTACGGTAAAAAACTTCAAGTATGGAGGCAAATCAAAAGAGAACAGACTTTTATGGGCGCAAGTGCTTATTATCATAAGGAGGCAGATTTAACATTCAAATCAGATAATACGTTTTAACCCACCTCTGTAAATATAATGCTGTTGTATTCTGAAAGAAATGAGCTGAGGGAGAGAAAAAGTTCTCTACCAGCAAAGTAAGAATGCGTCCTGGTACATCCAACAGTGTGATCAATGTGTCGCTGTTTTGCACCTATTTAATGTTTTAGGACCTCTGCACAAAACATTAAAAGAGGAGATGGAAATAACAAACTTCTCTAACTGGTTGTGCAAGCATGCAATCAAGTTGAAATTGAAGTGTAGGGTCGGTGTTTAAGTAATTGCCTAGAATGGTGTTGTTTGGAGTTAATTAAATCTTATTACTTTATTAAAAAAATGATTATGCTTGTGTAGAGTTTTCTCCTAAGAAGTGAAAACATATGGGCTGTTATTTTTCCTTTTGAATTTTTTTATCCTAAAGGTACATGTGCCCCGTACTAAAAATGTTTCTTTTTGGGGTTTCAGATGAGATGGTACCAGTTCAAATGTTTTTTTTTGTTCTTTATATTGTGTATGTTAAGTTAGAGTATCTTTTCAAGTCAAATACATTTGGCAACAGGACCTGTGTATGTTTTGGCGGATGGTTTCACATTGGTGTAAGACATCAGGATTCTTATTTATCTCTATGTGATGGGGCTAGACGACTTTACTCTGGTTCCTGTACCTTTGTCTCTGTCTTTCTTGATTTCTTTCTAGACATGAAGTGTCATTTTAATGTAAAAATCCTTTCGAGTAAAGATAAAAGGATACATGGCAGATCTAAACTACAGGATACATGGCAGATCTAAACTACAGGAGTGGAAATAAACATGAAATTTGTTTGTTTTTCTGATTTCGTGATACTAAAGTGTACAATTTTCCAATAAACAAGAAATTTGTTTGTTTTTCTGATTTCATGATACTAAAGTGTACAAATTTCCGATAACGTGGTGTCTGTGTCAGCTAGCACACCTTCACTAATTTACAGGCACCTGTTACCTCCCACCAGTACAAGTACATGGTAATTCTGTCCACCAAGGCATTGACAAATGGGAACCTACGTAAAATGTACATTAAATACCATGTTGCTCCCTCTCTCTTAAAGAAATCATATGACTTCCCATTTTGTCTGTCTTAAAATTGTCACTTCAGTCTTCCCTAGGAATCTTATTCCTTGCTATTCACTTTATATTGCTGTTACTTTATTGTAGTATATCACTATAAATGTCACATGTCTTCTTTAAAGATCTCAATAACCTTCAAGAGGCTAACTTCTAGCTCTATTTTAATATCACCTTTTTCTTAATGTATTAATTAATTTCAACTCTACTCTTATTACTCGTGTCAAGTCAAACTATGACTAAGTCTGGTAAAGCGGGAGCATGCTCTGGGGTTACTGGCTGCTTTCATCAAGAAGACAAGTTGTTTCTTATGTCTATTTTAAAATGACTTGAGATGACATTTACTTCTGTATGGAAGCAACTATAATGTGACAATTATTTTTTACTTGCTGTTGGTATTATTATGGTAGTTGATAAAGTTTTGTTTCTTTTCCCGGCGTAAATGGCAACATGCCGCTGATCTTTGCCGAAAGTTTTTGTTACATTTGCCAGAAAGATCTATAATCTGAAGATCCCTTATCATACCTCTCAGTAGATTCCATGTTGCCCCAGCTATAGATAAAACTACTTGCTGCCCTTGCTTCTGAAATCTGAACTCCAAAATTTTTTATGGTGATTTTTGTTTTATTTATTATTTTGAATTTATGGAGAGATGACGGATGCTTGGTAATGGCTGTAGTTCAGGTTCACCTGCTTATTTTTGCTGTTATTGCAGCATGAGCCCAGCTTTTTAACATGGAGTTAAAATGGCATTTTGCTTGGAATGCTGAACTGATGGTTCAGATAACTGGTCTAAAAGTTAGCTGATTTCCACAAGATTGACAGATGGTAGGGCAGATTAGGCGGTGGATAAATTGGTCACATCATTTGCAATAAGAACTCTTTGGACAAGCTATTAACCAAGCATTGTACATTTTCGGAGACAACATTAAAGTTTAGCAAATTTTGATCTCTTTAATTGTACATACTACATCGTTACCTTGTAGTGTCTGAGACAAGTATTGGTTGATAATGTATTGCTATATTTTGTAACATTGACACACTTCTTATTACCCAGATAATCAAATTTTTCGGCAGGGTTTTCTCCGTGGATAAACCTTCTGTTGTCACTTCTGTTTTTTTCTTTTTTGCTGCTGTTACATTGTCAAGTTTACTGTATGACATGCCGTATTTCACATTACTTTTGATCATATAAATTGGTGATACTGTACTTAGACATTTTCTATAGGTAATTGTGAATCTGTAAAGTTTTCCTAAATAAAAAATCCCTTGAGGAATTCCTGTTATGGTGCCACTAAAATTTCTGTGGTATGGACACTTTTTTCTTCATCTTGTCAACATTTTAAATTCCTCCCAAGTGTGGACAGTGTCATACCGCGAATCCTGTAAATGTGAATTGACTCTTTGCATTATTTCAAGCAATAATACATCGTTATCAATTGTAATAAGCAAAGAATACATTAAAAATTTGCTACTTAATGGCATTTTGAAAGCAGAAACAGATAAAATGCTACACTGGTTTTTGAATGACAAATCTATAGACTCTGGGAAAGACTGCATGTAGATTGTTATGTTGTGTTCGAAATTTCCCTGCTTTTATGAGCACCTCTTTATCTTGTTTAGAGTGTCTTGGTTCAATATGACTGAAAAGGAATGTGATCCAAGTTTTGCAGGGCATGTCTTTCCTTTAGGAGGAACAAATATATTGTCAACTGCAGGATATTATGTTCTGTTCTCCTTTTTCCCCGGAATGACAAATTCTGACATATTGTGATGTTAAACAAGTTTAAAGCTCTCTCTTGTCAAGCAAAATGTTTTAGTTGCTTTGGAAGATGAAATCAGTGGACTTCCATTTTAGTTGGATAACAGGGCAGCACAGTATTGCCTTAGCATCTCCTTGACATCAAGTAACGAGTAGCTTCATGTAACAGATTTAAATGATGAAACTAATGGCCCTCATTGTCTCAAAACATTAGATTAGAAAAGAAATTGAGGATGACATTTTCTTTTGATAAAGTAATAAATTTCATTAAAACAGGGCAAAAACGCCCCCGTATACATGATGTAATTGAGGATGATTAGCTCGAGTTTATTGTGGTTATTTGATAAGGCAACAGTTTACTAATTCTAAGAAGTTGTCGTCACTCGTCATTATACTTTCAAATGAAAAGAGATACTCGGAATCATGCCTTAATATATTGAAGTTTGAGCTAGTTGACCGAGCATATGTAACTTGATGTCTGTAGTATGGAACAAGATCTTGTTAAGTTGTTCCAGGAAAATGTTCCAGATAATTGTGCTTCTAGACGCTTAGCATTATGTGGAAAACATTTCAAAAAATGTCGCATGGTTGTACATGGATTAATTTCTGTGTTTTTCATCTTTTATTATGGTTTTGCTGGCTACTTGCCATTTGGAAGTGTCATGTATTATAGAAGTTGCATAAACATTGTTTTAACACTTGACTACTGTGTTTACTTGAATACATATATTCTTAATTATGTATAAGGTAGGATAAGGTAGGGTCAGCCGAATCTGGATCTAGTGGGGTTGAAATATATCTTCCGAGCTGTTTGCTACAGCTTGCAAGTTTAGATGCTACATAATCCTGCCTGCCCAGATTGGAGCAGATGGGGTCTTACACTGAGTGTTGTAGTTGGGTTAGGACCTGATAGTCTTATTTTGCTGAGGACACTGTATTACCATGGATCGTAACAACTGATAAGGTATATGTGTGTGCACACATAATAAACAGATATGTGTGTATGTGTGTGCGTATATATATATGTGTGTGTTTGTATGTGGTATGTTTATATGATGTATGTATGTATACACGTTGGACCTCCAGTTCCCTGTTTTACCTTTTGAGCTAATTTACTATGAAATTAATGTTGGAAGAAAATTGAATAAATAACTTTGTCAAGTATCAACCTAGAATTCCAACAACTTTCACTTCATGGACTGCTTTCATTATTGCATATAGATTGTCTTGGGTGGGGATATGAGTTTGTTAATTGCGTGCTTTATATCTTTTTAAGAGAGGGTAATAAGTGCTAATCTTGTGAAAATATCTTGCATCAAGAAACAATGCTTGTAAACGCAAAAGCAAAAACATGCGAAATTTCTTTGAGCTGAAGATTGATGAACATTCTCAGTACGACGCCCCTCGGTAAGTAAAATATTGATCGTGCCATTAGCTCCTGATTGTTAACAGAAGAGTTAGACGAAATTCTTATAGAGTTTAGCTTCATGTTTCTCCATGTTCAAGTATCGTTGGACACTTTAATTTTTATTGCAATATTAGTTTGGTTTCCTTACACCTGATTGTAGTGTATGGATCTTGCGTAGCAAAGCAATAACTGAATGATTCCCACATGCAATTAGGGTAGTGAAAATAGTGACATGATTTAGTCTAGTTGCCAACAATGCTCAGTGTATATTCTGATGCCGTTGGCAGTAGTGACTAGAGAGCCAAAGTTTGGTTTTGGTATGCCTGGTTGAAGTGAAAATAGTGACATGATTTAGTCTAGTTGCCAACAATGGTCAGTGTATATTCTGATGCCGTTGGCAGTAGTGACTAGTGAACCAAAGTTTGGTTTTGGTATGCCTGGTTGAAACCAAGCTTTACTTGGGATTCATATAGCCGACCCCAATTTGTTTGGGACTGATGCGTAGTTGTTGTTCGTGGTCATTGGATGTTACTTGACCCATTGTGGTAGCAGATATTGTAGAGGGGCCAGCTTGCTGTATAACATCTGAAGATGTGGAAGTTCTGGTATCATCTTTTTTAGCAGCTGGGTTTGTTCTTAAAGTCTAGTGATTCCATAGATAAATATAGTGATTGAAAAGGGCAGCCCGGTGCACACAACATCCTACATCACGCAGGGTCCCGGGAAGGGTCGTACCCCAAAGGTTGTGATGTAGATAAATATAGTGAACGTGCTTGTTAAAAAATAGATAAATATAGTGGTTATCATTGAGTATAGATCTGTTAAATCGAGGATGGAGTTTATGTTCCTAGTAAATAATGTAACCTCACTGTAGAGGTATGCATATTAGTGTTCCTTAGTGTGTAATGGTTAGTGTAATGGTATAATAAGCATGCGATGTGTCCTAGTTTTGATTTCGTACTAGAGTATGGTGAACGCATTTTTATCGTAGTACGATGTGCGCAATGTAAAGATCTTATTATTGTCCTTAACATCTTCTTCCTCAACTCAACACTCTTGCTGTGTAGTTGGTTCCTAAGGCATTTGGGAACAAGGTAAAAAAACATTTCCTCATAATATCAAACACGTATTCATGCTTCTACTTGGTGTTTCTTTTGATGCTTATGTGCTGAAATGTGTCAAAAGCTGTAAATTACATGAATAGCAAAACCATGATGTGGTTAGCCTTTCAAAATGGTCAGATAGCAGTAATTCATGCTTCAACTTGTGTAAAAGAATTCTCTTTGATGGAATTTGCTTGTCTCAAGAAGATATGGACATGGAATGCACTGGTAGTTTTTGGTTGCAAAAAAATGTGCGTGCTATTAGAAGGATAAAAAAGAAGAGAGTACAGCTTACACAAGTGTATCCCAAGCTAAGAAACTATTCTTTCTATTCATTGAAAAATATGTTGACTAATCTTCCAAGCTACAGCTATGTCTCAGTTTCTCTTTTGCCTATACTTCCATCCTCCCATAATGCCTCTTTAACAGATTCAAGGACTTCCGTAACTGGAGTTATTACTGTTAACTTTGGATTGGAATCTTCTGCAATTTTTCTCCATCCAAATCTAGTATACAGCAACAGATGGCATCAGGTAGAGCAGTAAGCTGCTTTTTTTGAGATTGAACATTATCAACGCGACACTGGAGATGATAAAGAGTTGAATATGAACATGTATGCTGGCCTGAGGATTTTATCTCAGAAATGATACTTTGCTGCAACAGAACTAGTAGAAGGGCTTATTGGTGCTTGGTTCTGGGTTGAGATAGCTCTTAAAGCGTCTTTCGGCTGGTAGCCTGGTACATTTAAGTTGTGTAATTTATGGGCTACTTTGCCTGCTGCTTATGAGAGACGACTGTGGTGCATTAGTTAGTTTTGTGAGAAAAGGTGGACGAGTGGAATAGATTTGGTAGCTCTGTATGTCAGAATAGTATTTTAACTGTGGTAGATTATTGAGGTGAAGCTGTTACCTTATGTTTCATACTGTCACTTTGTTTTTTTGTTTCCTTTTCTATTTCCTTCCCCCCTTGAATTCATGTTTGTATTTAATCATTTCTTTTATTTCATCTTGAACTTGTACAATTTTTTGTCTTACTTTATGCTTGATCTGATAACCTGAAAATTGTTTCCAGTTTGGCAGTTATAGCAAGGAGGCGACCTATCCATTATAACCGCATTTTTTCACCATTGCTTGATTTCGATGCAAACTTAGAGATGACAAAGGGTGGACATGCTGCCAGCATTCAGTATTCTCTGAGAACTGCCTTTCTAGGATTTCTGAGGTGTACACATCCTGCCATTTTGGAGGTATACTTGACATGTCATATCAGAGCCTCCTAGTTCCTTATCTATGCATCTCTCTGTCTTCCAATTTCCGTCTTTTTTTCAGTGTGTCCATTGCTGCAGCCTTCTTTTCAACTGTTTTTTTTTGGTTATTAAACAAAAGTGTTTCTATTTATGCTGTGACTGAATTAAACATTGATATGGAGAATGAGCTGTATTTCATTTATAGGCTGTTGAACGATGCTCACTTTATGAACTAGCTTTTGTGGTTGAGTTAGGCTCAAGGTCCATTTTCTTAACATGGTATCAGAGCCAGACCTGTCCCTATTCTTTGGTTATCCAATGTTGGAACTTGGGCCCTCATGTTATGTTATCCACTTTCCAGTTGTCCGAACCTGGACACGCAGAGAGTGTTGGAATATTCCACATTGATTGAGGGTATATGTTGTAGTCTCCTAATATGTTCTTGTGCAATACTTACCTCATCAACTAGCTTTTGGGGTTGAATTAGGGTCAACGTTGTCCATTTCTGTAACAAGAATCTTTTTCTTCTGGCTCTTTTTGTTTTTAGGGGATAAAGTCAAATATTTCATTCATCGGCATCAAGAGGATGCATAAAGCGCAAAAAGGAAATTAGCTCCTCTAATAAACTTCAAGGAACAAAGAAAATCAATTTCTCATAAATATAATGTTTCATGAGTTGCCTTCTCAATATTGTTTGACTTTGGTCTGAGGATCTTACAGTTTGAAACAATTTAGGAAATTCCTTCTTTAGGGTGCTGTTCTTTTGGTGCTCGTCACAAAGAGTTTGAAATTCTAAACCTTCCTTTATGTTCAACCTCTGAACAGCATGATTCTCAATTTTACCAGTGCACTGAAACCAATTCAAGTTTTGGACCTCGCCCTGTTCCATATTCCAATTTATAAGTTGTGGACCTCATTATGTTCCACAATCTGTTATCTATGACCTTTTTTTCTGTTGCCGCTTGCTCTCTGATTAGATTAAATGTCATTTCTATTTTCCATGCTGCAAAGCATGTGTATGCTGAACGGGACTTCTCTCTCTCTCTCTCTCTCTCTCTCTTTATTGTATCTGTATGTGTAAACATAATGTTTTTTTAGTATGTTACACTTTAAACTGGATTTATACTCCTGATGTTTAGAAAATCAATTTTAAGCTGTGACCATATTTCTAGATTCTACCCTCTGTAGGATTTGATGTATGATCCTAACAATGTGTCAACTTCGATCAGAATGTTCAATTTGAAACTTGAGTGTGAGATAATGTACTGATGTTATTGAGTACTCTTATGTAGTATTTTTTTTGATAATGATGAGCCCTCTTACATATACTCATTCTTAATTCTTGTAATAGCAAACTATAAATCAAAAGGTATTTTCTTTTCCTTAAAACTTCAGCTGAGGGTGGTTATTTCACTTACACTTGGACAGAGCCATACATACTTGAAGTTTAAAGAAGCAATAAGATTACTAACATCAAACACGGTTTGATTTGCTGTGATGAGTAATGCAAGACAAAGTTGCATAGCTTCAAAAATTTTTTGTGTTCTGTACTGTAAGATGCATGATAAATGCTATCGGTATCTTTTAACTCTAGCACTAGAGAGAGTTATTACTGATATTCTTTAAATCTGAATTGAAACGACTATCTAAGTGAGTGTGTTTTTGAATTTAGTCGAGAGAAAGATTGTTAAAATCATTGCGAGCAATGAATGCTGGTGATGCTGCTGATCAAGTTCTTCGGCAACTCGATAAAATGATGAGAAATAATGAGCGAGCCTCACGTGATTCTAGATTGAACAAGGTAATTCCCTCAGTAACGGAGTCGGTTTTATTTGTTACTGAAGAACAAAGTATCAGTACTTCAAGTTGTGAAATAATTTTTTTCAGAAGCGGTTCTCAGAACTTTTTACTTTCTCTTTCAGGATGAGCAGTCATCAAACCACTTGCCCGTTTTAGGTGATCCAACAAAGAAGAGGTTGACTCCATTAGATAATGAAGATCCATCTAATAACAATGATTCAACTTCAAAAAGGGTTCACTATGGCCCTAACAATCACATAGCTCCACCAGTTGAGAGAAATGATTCTGGAAAGGAATATGTCAACGGGGTGAACCCAATGGTTGAACAAATAATTGGCATGATTGGTGCTTTGCTTGCAGAAGGAGAAAGGGGTGCCACGTCTCTTGAAGTCCTAATATCCGAGCTTCCTCCTGATTTGTTGGCTGATATAGTCATAACTAACATGAAGCACTTGCCTAAAAATTCCCCACCTTTAGCACGACTTGGAAGCTTGTCATTATCTCGGTCAAGTGATTCTAGTAATCCATCCCAGGTTATGGCACCAATAGATTCCTCATTAGCCCCACAGGCTTGGGTTCCTGGATCCCAGACACCCACCTCTTTATCAACTACCACGAGCACTTCATTATTAGAAATCTCTGCTTCCACAAGTCTCCCTTCAGATTCGAAACGTGATCCTAGGAGGGTGAGTAAAACTAAATTATTTTAATTATTTGCTCTGCTGTTTGTACTCTATTTCTCTTACTAGGACAATCTAGTAATACATCATGATGTTTCACAGGATCCACGGCGCCTTGACCCAAGGCGTGCAGCTGTGGCTGTTGAAGTATCATCAACTCTCGTTGCAGAAGATAATACAAATGCTATGCGATCTCCAATGCTGCAATCTGAAATGAATCCTTCCAGTTCATCTAATATTGACATTGCAGTACCCCTGGTGTCAAATTCTGAATGTATGCTGACTGTGTATCCCAAGATGGAAACTAACTCTATCACTGCTGAAAGTTCACCGACACCAGGAGCCAGTCTGTCAGCTCCCAAGGAGGAAGTTCATGATGATGACCTAACTGAAGCTATTCCTGATGACAAGATGGATGCTGCGATACATGTTCCACTATCATCTCCTGGCAAAGTAGAACAGGAATTGGTGCCAGAAGTTCCATCTGAAGTTGGAGTGACAGATGAAATTTACTCTCCATTGCTAGAAACAGATCAATTTTCTCCCCCTATTTCAACTGCTGCAACCCCTGAAGATGCATGTGCGGAGTTGCCTGCGCTTCCGCCTTTCATTGAGCTGACCCATGAGCAGCAAAGAAATATGGGAAAACTGGCTGTTGAACAGATTATTGACTCGTTCAAAAAATTAAAAGAGACAGACAACAAGCATACAGGAATGGCATTACTTTCTCGGTTGGTTGCCCAGGTGGGGGTCAGATTTTTAGATTTTAGTTATTTGTTTTTGGTTTTATCATGGGGCTACTTTTGTTTCATTAAGTTACGAGATATTGGTTCATGAGCAATTTAGATTTGAGCGATAATTTAACCATTCTGTCTCGGCTGCTGTAATATAATATTTTTGGAGGGAAAGCAAACTATTCAATTGAATAAAGTGCAGTTTACCACTGAATCATTGTTGTACACTTCTTCTCTGAGACTCATTTGTTTCATACCTCTGTTGGTATACCACTTCATCTCCTTGAAATACTATTAGGTTCCTCCAGCATCATATAATAATCATGTGCAGGGAGACACTTGAGTTGTTTTTAAGAAATGTCTATATAACTCGGGGTAGTTTCGTCTTTCCCTTTCTAGTTTGGTGTTGAAAGCTATGTAGCGCGGACTCTCCAAAATGCTGTCACACCAGTGTCGGATCCTCCAAAAATGCACTACCTTTGGAGGACCCGGCATGCACCCGGCGACATTTTTGGAGAGTCTGAGCAACATAGGTTGAAAGTCACTTGTGAAAGAGACCTCCTACCTGTTGGACCAACTCATCTTTCAGATATGATAGATTTTCAGCATAACTCCTAGTGTCTTCTCTTGCATGCTAAGTTAGATGTGACAAACTAATTTAGCAGGAGGAACTTAATAAGATCTAGGACGAGCTTTTACTGGGCAAATGATTGCTTTTGTAAAATTCCTTCATCCATTTTGGAACTGGGGCTGGTCGGGATTATGGTTGATAGTACAATGAAAGTGGTGAAAATCAGTATCCAATTCAGGATCCTTTTGTTTCTAGAGCAGTTTGTGTACTTGTCTGTTGTGTAGTCCAGTATTGTTCTGAATTCAACAGGGTGCTAACTAAAGCGACATAACTGTATTTTCAAAGTGAATCAGTAAATAAGTTGATGCTTCATTAATGTTACCCTTGAATATACTTTTCGAGTATTGTGCTTGTAGAATTATGATTGATGTGTTGACATAGATAACAAACATGGTCAGGCTTAAACCGACCCAAAATATCTGACATGTGAAAAGTAATTTAGGTAGGTCTCAGTTAGATGGATTTATTAAGTCAAAGTTAATGAAAAACTTTGGCTAAGCTGATGCATGGTTTGAGTGCTGTTGGGATATTAACTTGAACAATGGAGATATTTTGAGAAATACTTTGTGTGCCTCTATGTGTCATATAATTCTCTGGCGGACCTCCCTAAATTCAAGTTTGAATCGACAATAATTGCGGGTTGCTTCATACAGCTATTGACAAGAGGGGTTGCTCTGATGGTAAGCAACCCCCACTTCCAACAAAGAGGTTGTGAGTTCGAGTCTCCCCAAGAGCAAGGTGGGAAGTTCTTGGAGGGAAGGATGCCGGGGGTCTATTTGGAAACAGCCTCTCTACCCCAGGGTAGGGGTAAGGTCTGCGTACACACTACCCTCCCCAGACCCCACTAAGTGGGATTATACTGGGTTGTTGTTGTTGTTGTTGCTTCATACAGCTAATAATAGGTTCTGCAGTCATGACAAGTTTCTTTTTAAGTGTTGGCAAGGCGAATTGGTGCTAAGTATTCTAGAGAAATTATGAGAATAAATTGTTAAAACTTTACAGTGATGGGATAATCTGTAATCACTCATTTTCTGGAATGGATCCTGGGTTTGGGTCCACGGTATTGGATTCATAGCTTGTTTGGCCAAGCTTTTTTGAAACTAAAAAATGCGTATATTGGAGATTTGAGGTGTTTGGCCACACTTCTGGGAAAAAATAAGTCTTTCGAGTATTAGTAAAAGCTATGAGTGCAGCACATGATGTGTGGTTTAGGCGCTGGTCACGAGTTTGAACCCAGCCACAGACAAGCATGTTATTTAAGTGGAGAAGGGTAGGGGGTGAGCTCATTATCCATCATGTTCGAACCGTGTCCGCTCTCCCTCGACGATCTCGATTTTAGGAAAAAGCTGCTTTTATGCTGAGCGTAAGATGCTGGAACAAGAGCATCTTCTTAGAA
The DNA here is from genome assembly GCA_026770625.1 of Nicotiana glauca. Lineage (NCBI taxonomy): Eukaryota > Viridiplantae > Streptophyta > Magnoliopsida > Solanales > Solanaceae > Nicotiana > Nicotiana glauca. The sequence goes on along the minus strand of MU701185.1, from coordinate 55,971 downwards.
GCAGAAGCTGTTTGCCTGTTTCTATTCTTTTGGAGAGAAAAATATCTTGCCAAAAAATGTGTACTTATCAAACTATCTCAAGAGTATAAAGAAAATTTAACCTCAGGCATTGGTGGCACGACATCTATACCTCACGTCTCATAAACATGCTTTCTCTCTCTATTTTGTGATCTTTATATATTTTAATTAATAAAATTAAAAAGCTTAATTAGAGTCTCTCTTGATAAATATTTCAGATGATTTTTTTAATTAAATAATGCTAATTTTAAAGTGAATCTTTACAATTCCTTTTTCGTAATTGGACGCTCAAAAGCACTTTTGGAAAGATTAGTCAAAAGCAAACTACTTCCATCATACTAAGAAAAGCAAGCATTTCTCAGATGATTTGATCAAATACAAGCAACTGCTGTCTGAAAGTATTTTCTTAAATTTCCATTCTTTTTAAGATACCTGATCTTTGAAAGCTCAGCCTAACATGCTAGTATTAGTTTGCAGCGAGACGAAAAGATATAGCGATGCTGATCGAGGTACTAATGAAATAATGAGCTAGCCTAGGACATAAACCAGAAAGATGTAAGGTGAACCCATCATGTTGATAAAGCATCTGGTATGTGCTATCATGGCCAGCTTGCTGTCATACCTAGTCCACTTGCTTTCTTCCTTTTAGCAAGAGTTGGTTAACCATATTTGTGTGACTAGAAGTGTAAATGTTGGTGCTCCTTCTGTTAAAGTTTTTATTTTAATGTGCTTAACTCTGTCTATTAACTGATTTACAATGAATAGGTCAAATACTTAAGTGCCATTTTTGTGAATTTGATTCGCTTTAATTGTTTTCGTAGTTTGTCAAACACTAGTCCAAGCATGTGAATAAGCGTTTGCTGCTTGGGATAGTTCAATATTTATTTACCTTTTGCTTTGTTTAACCCTGCAGATTGATGCTGATGCTGATGTAGTTGTGATGATGCAAAGGCTTTTTTTCTCAGACAACCAGCACCAGAAGGTATCTACTTTCTCGCTTACTTTCAAACTTACGCTATATTTATTGCTCAAGTTGTGCGGACAATCAAGTATGATTACTTTCTCTTTTTGTGTCGGTTAGCTTGGTTTTTATTAGGTGTGAAGTGTTTTAGACTCGTATGATTTCAGTTAAGTGAAATCTGCCAGTTTTTACAGCTTGTTTGTCTTTGCTGCCACTAAAAATCTTCTCTGAGTGGAGTCTCCCCAAACTGGCATGTAGTTGCTGCAATAGAATTTAAGCAAAGATAAAGAGCTCGTCACTTTTCTCGTTGTTCGGATGAAATTAGTCATAACATCTGTGGTAGCTAAAAACTTCTGACCCGTCAACTACTTCCAACAACCACAATTTTTGCAGCATCTACACAGTGACACAAATCACAAAGACAGACAACTTTCATGTAGTGTACAAAATTTATTAACAGTTTCTAGTGAGCTTTTTGCGGGCCATTTTTCTTCAGAAGCTTTGATCTTCCCCTTCTTCTTATCTTGCCACGACCCCCATTTATTGTTCTGTTTTTCAATTTGGTCAATTTTCTTAATGTTTTGTGCTTGGATTTGACTCCATGTCCAGCAAAAAGGCATATACTGATATGGGTTATTAACCATAAGGTCCTTTTATTGCCTTTGTTCTGCTGTATATCTTTATGCGAATGAGTTTTTGGTGGAAAATGCAGTTGCAAACTAACTATATGTTATTTTGACCCTCAGGTACATGAGCTTGCAATGCATGTACTTTATCATTTGCACTATCTCATGTTGTCAGATTCAGATGAAAACTCTTCACCTGCTGCTGCACTATATGAGAAGTTTCTCCTCACTGTGGTAAGTACATTCATTTGCTATCCTTACCTACATCATTTCCAAAGTTCCTTATGTATGTTGTTTGCTTGTAGGCAAAATCATTGCTAGATTCTTTACCAGCAAACGACAAGTCATTTAGTAGGCTCCTTGGTGAAGTTCCATATTTACCTGAATCGATGATGAGACTTCTAGTTGATTTATGCTCTGAAAATTATCTTGGGCAATATGGTCGTGATGGTGAGCGTGTAACTCAGGGCCTTGGTGCAGTTTGGAGTTTAATTTTGGGGCGTCCACCTAATCGTCAAGCATGCCTGGATATAGCTTTGAAGGTATATGACCATCAAATGTTCTGTCCCGATGATTTTCACTTTCCCTATGCAGTTTCCTAAGGAAATATCATAAGGGGAATCATAGAGCAACTTTTTTAGGAGTTGGAAGAGTTTTGGAAGAAAGATTTAATAAGCGGGCATTTTAATTGAAGCAAGAGCTGCTTTAACGTTACTTGTTTAACGTTTTGTGACCTTAACTAAAGGTTTGCAATTGGGGAAGTGCTGATTTCATTCTCAATTATGTTACACGAACTCCAATATGATTGGATTCAAGTATTTATCTATAGGACTATATTCAATCTCTGGCAAGGTCTCTGCCTATTTGGAGGATTCAAAAAGAATTTCATTTTCATGTGTAACCAGACAAACATGCCAAGGCAAAACATAGGATTCCAGTAATATTGATTTTTAGCAACAGATGTGTTTGAGCATGAAGGTGGAGCAACGCAAAAATAAGTAATCATTAGCTATAGAGAGATGAAAGCGATATTAAGGGTTTGACTTCTAAAAGTGTTTTGAGGAGATGATTGGGGCACAAATATAGACATAGATGGTGGAAGGGTGGCTTTGATACCATAGTCCATAGCTAGTTAGTGTGTTGGGTTGCAATGGAAGATTTATTAGTTGGATTATGAGATGGCTGCAAATTACATTTTGTTATAATGTTGTGCCATATATGATACATCATGTTTGGTTTAATAAATGTTAATAGTAACGTGTGCGTGCGTGTCATATATCATCTTGTAAAATGTGTTTGTTTTGTACTTCTAAAAGTTAATTCTTCAATTTTTTTCTTGCATTAAGTGGTTTGATGGTGTGGCTATTTTTCATGTCACGGGATAATCCTCTTCAGAGCAAATAAAAAATCCTGTAACTTTTGGGTTTTAGCATCTGTCTTTTAACTTTTTTGGGGGGGAGAGGTGGCCCCTGTGTATTGGGGGAACATGGATGATAAAGAGCTAAGGCCCTTGCGAGATTTGACGCTAATAAATGAACGTTGGGCCTATCTTAACCCCAAAAGCTAGCTCAAGAGGTGAGGATTGCCCAAGTCCATACAAGGAGATCACCCATCCCCTTCATTGTCTGTGTGACTCAACACCCCCTCTCACGCCCAAGACTGAACTTTTGGAGCGTGGACAATTATGGGGGCCAACGTCGGAAAATCGGGATGGGTCCTGATACCATGATAAATGGACCTTGGGTCTAACTCAATCCCAAAAGCCAGCTCAAGAGGTGAGGATTGCCCAAGTCCAAATAAGGAGACCGCCCATCCCCTTCATTGTCGATGTGGGACTCAACAGACGCTTTACCTAAATGGTGCAGGGTGGAGTTGCAATCAGAAACTCGCAACTCAATCTCGCTTTTAGTATCTACTTTGATGTCTATTTCTTTGTTTAGTAATTGAGTGACATCTTTTTGTGTGGAAAATCACATGTTTAGGATTGTAGAAAAGAAAAGTAATGCTTGCGTTTGGATTGTCCTACAATTGTGCATTGTAGAAAAGAAAGTAATGCTTGCCTTTGGCAGAACGACATTATAATTTTCTTACTAGAGTTCATGGTCTTTCACGCAGTGTGCAATTCACCCTCAGGACGATGTCAGAGCAAAAGCTATTCGCCTGGTATGCAAGTTTGTGACTTCTTTTATGTTGCCTGCTGTGGGTTTTCACCTGCTGGCGACCATTCTTTTGGTTTCTCATCTATGGATGGTTGTATTTGAATCTCTAAAATGTTGGCACTTTTGATAGGTGGCAAACAAACTTTATGTGCTTGGTGACATCTCAGATAGCATCGAGCAGTTTGCTAAGAATATGTTCTTGTCAGCTGTAGACCAGCATGTTACAAATACAGAATATTCCCGGCCTGGAACCTTGGTTCAGAGAACAGGAGAGGTGTGTTCTTTTTTTTGTGTTTCGCCCTTAAATTCTCTGACAGTATATTTTTAACTAAATATTTTTTCTGATCTTGATTCCTCTTTTTCCTTTTTTTTTTACTGGCTGCACTTGTTCCTTTAGTATTTGGTCTTGAAGCTGTTGATTGTGGACTCGTTAGTTTTAGAGGGTTCCGCTTGATCCTTTTTGGAAAATGTTTGTGGTTGGAGCTCATGTTCATGTTTGAACCTCTTGTTTGTTTAGTTTCACCTCAGCTTGACCAATTTCTAAATAAATTTGAATATTTCATAAACTGAATAAATATACTAGAAGGGGAGACATACCACATTGTAGGAACATTTGAAGCTTGTCGGCTAGGTTGTGTTCGAAGATACTGACGTTTGACTGTCGAAAAGTGAAATAAGACATCCAATTTTAAAAAGATTTTACATGTTTCACCTTTATCCTTGTACAACTAAGATATTTTCTCTGTAGTTCAAATACAAAGTATGTGTTTAACAGTGTTTAGATTAACTATTTCATCGAGAAGTAGCAGTTGCTTCTAGGGACCTAAAAGAGGAGGAATACATAGTCAGTGTATCACTATGAGGAGGAATACATATTCTAAATCTTTTTTCTTCAAACTGCGTGTTGTTTTGTAGTTAAACATTAACAATTGCTCAAAATGGTGTTGTGAAAGCAATCCTTGCCTGTTTCGTTTGGTATAAGAACCCCAATACATCCACGTACATATCTAAGCTAATTGTTGAATTCCTTGATAGGACAAAAAATGTGACGTGCTTAAAAGTTTTTTGTTAAGAATTATCTTTTAGAGTGAAACTTGTTCACCTTGACTCTGTCCAGAGACAAAATTCTAACTCTTGGATGTGTCTCAAATTTCTGAAATGATAAATTAGCTTTTCTATTGCTGCAAGACCTATTAATGTAGTTGGTGAAGTCCAATATATGGATTGAAGAAAAAGTTCTTTACTTATGGGCTTCAATAAGATGAGGAGCACTTACCTTCTGTTTTTTTTTTTTTTGGGGTTTAATCTGCTCGTTCTGCACTGTTTGTCCTCTCTCTGGTGATAAATTTTTCTTAACTAAGAAATATATTACTTTTTCCATTTGAATATTAACCTAAGAAATATGATTATCAGACAGGAAATCAAGAAGCCTCAGTTAGTGGTTCTCAGATTTCAGAGCCTGGATTGTCTGAAAATGATTCAGTTAAGAGTGCAGTATCTGATTCTCTAGTTGATTCAGAATTGTCATTGGCTCAAGCGCAGCGTCTTATCTCATTATTTTTTGCTCTATGCACCAAGGTATGGATAATTTGATAAGTGCAAGAGTATCTGCTCAAGGTGCACTTATGATGATGCTTAATCGGTAACTTTTCTTGCAGAAATTCAGTCTTCTCCACCTTGTATTTGATAACTATGCACGTGCTCCTAAGGCAGTTAAGCAGGTTTATTTCTTATTGTGCTCATCTTTTATCATCCTAGTAGCTGACTTGATAGCGGTTTGTTTGAGGTGAATTAATCATTCAAACCAGTCAGAACTATAAATAGGCCAGCAATAATTTGAGTGTCCACTGTGCTCCCTCTTTTTTTTTTTTTCTAGTTTTCGTGTATTTACTGAACACCTTAGTGGCTGGTGCTTGGTGGTATCATTGTGTTTCCCCATGTTTCTTTGTCCTTTTATCCTGTACCCTTCCCCTCTTCCATGTTCTTGGTGAATATCACATTCCTTTTATAAATTCTTGATCTGATGCAGGCTGTTCACCGTCATATGCCTGTTCTTATTAGGGCTATAGGCTCTTCGTGTTCTGAACTACTTCATATAATATCTGATCCACCACAAGGCTGTGAAAATCTTTTGACACAGGTAGGTTCCCCAAATTTCACTTTTAAATATTGCTTTTCATCTTGAAATCTCTTCTTTATCATGATGACATTCTTTTGTCCGCGGTAAGGTGCTTCATATTCTCTCTGAAGGGACAACTCCTCCGCCCGACCTAGTTGCAGTTGTCAAGCGGTTATATGAAACTAAACTGAAGGTTTAGCTTCTTTCTTTCTGTTTTTTGTCTTCTCTTCTTCCTTGGTAGCTCTCAATCAGAAACTCTGCAGTTCCAACAGTGATACCCTAAATTCTTCTGCAGGATGCAACTGTCCTTATTCCAGTGCTCTCCTCATTTTCTAAGAGTGAGGTATTCTTATATATGTGCATTTTTATTTCGACAGACATTTTCAGCTCTTTTTCTCTGTCATTAAATAATGATATGTAATATATCTCCATCTCACTATCCCTGTATTTGTGGGGTGCATGGCATCTCGCTTCCTTTGGTTCTCTGGTTATCCTTTTAACTTATGATAATAGATATCACACTATATCCATTTTATTTTTGTTGGCTCAGAGGTAGTACTCCTGTCTATGTTTAGGGTTTTCCTGACAAAGATCGTTGTCTGGTTAACTTGGAAAGCTTTAGGGCTTTGTTCATGTCTAGGTTATGAATTGTCCTTTCTTAAATAAATATTCTTAGTTTGGTGAGCAAAGCAATATTCTTTGCTTTCTTAAAAATATTTTCAATTTACCCTTTGGTTTCCTCCTGACCTGATATTGAAGTTCTTCTCATCCTTTCCTGTTGACTACTGCACTTCATTCAGAAAGAATTGTTTTTGATGAATCCTTTTGTTTTCATATTAGGTTCTACCTATTTTCCCAAGGCTTGTTGCTCTCCCACTGGATAAGTTTCAGATAGCCCTGGCTCGGATATTACAGGTCTAATTGAATTTATATTTTGCTTTGCTGTAGTTTTTAGTTACCTTCTGATTTCTCTGAGAATGACTTTTATGCTCATTCAATCTAAACATGATAATCTTCTCATCTTCGTTGCTGTCTCTTTCTTCTTCTGAATATCATGCTCATTCAAATTATGTTTACGTTTTAGTCTTTGTTTATTTTTCTTAGGGAAGTGATTTCGTGGTTACTTTTTCAAAGTCCACATGTACCTTTATTGTTTAATAGTCAGATGACAAAAATTCATGATCCGATGCTACTTCTAATTCAGAATTATATGTTACCTATTTTAATCTGAAGTGCACTGATCATTTGTTCTGGAGATGGACAAAAGATAAAAATTCCTTTACTTGGTTCATGGTAGGGTTCTGCCCATACAGGTCCAGCACTGACCCCAGCAGAAGTGCTGGTTGCAATACATGACATAAATCCCGAGAGAGATAGCCTTCCACTTAAAAAGGTATGCAATTTCCACTTTTAAAAGTGTCTTTTACTTTTGATGGTTGTTGCACTTAAACTTATTGCAACTTGTAGTACTAGGAAATCCATTAATATCTTGCCTCAGATGTTTTGCCTTGTATTTCCTAAGTTGTGTAATTCCCTTGTTTCGTGTTGAATTCTGTTGCTTCTCCCTGTTTCGTACAACAGATTCAAGATATAGTGAAAATGCCTTAAGCAGAACTACGTGCCAATTTTGTGATATTTTGATGTTATTATCTTTCAGATAACAGATTCTTGCTCAGCTTGTTTTGAGCAGCGTACTGTTTTCACGCAACAGGTCCTGGCAAAAGCCTTGAGACAGATGGTATGAAAAAATATTGCAAATACAATTATACATAGATTGGGATTTTATGGATAATTTTTCAATCTCCGGCATTCATTTAATCAGGTTGATCAGACTCCTCTCCCACTGCTCTTCATGAGGACTGTGATTCAGGCCATCGACGCCTTTCCGACTCTGGTAAACTCCTGATGTTGTATTGTATATTAATCAGTTGGGTGCACGTAATCATGTTCCGGCCTTTTTACGCAATTGATTTGCTATAGGTCATTGTTTTTGGTTATCTGGAATATGAATTCCTTAAAAGTATTTTTTTTTTTTGTTATCATTTGCACAATCTGCACTAGTGTCATGAGGCCCTCAACTTGGAACATTCATAAATTCTGCAAAAGAAGTATGGAATTTATGTGAGTATTTGTGGTGTCCATTACTTGAGAGTAAGATTATCAATTGTTAAGGGGAGTGTGATACTGTTGAATGTCTTATTTGTATCGGACAAGAATTTTATAGCTTAAAATTTGAACTCCCATTGCCACAAGTGTGGTTACTACTTTTGAGAAGTAGAATATGGCAGAACGAGTTTATGGGCATGACTTTAACATCTCATGCTTCTATCCTTTTATATACACGCTTTATGATGAATACACTTCTTTGGCATATTCCCAAAGGCACATTATAGGAAAGAAACACCAGTAATCATGAGATTGCTGCCTAGAAGAATAGTGAGCAGAAAGGATGAGAGGAGCTTCTCATCTGGCAGCAGAAATATCAACATTTATGGCACTTGATCGGCATTCCTGCACATCCACTATTTCAGATGACAAGCAGTGAAGATTATGTTAATAAACATTGTGCTGCTGATACTGCTCCTTTAGGGCGAAGATTATGTTGCCTTGAAAGAAATTTAAAATACTATAAGTAACTTCTCTTTGGTGCGTTTTTGGATTCATTTTTGCCTTTTGGAATAATGTTTTGATTCCTTTGTAAGTGCCTGTCCTAAATTCACTATTTCTCTCTTTTCTCCAGTTCAATATGCTTATCCAGATACACACACATAAGTTAACACGTCTTGGCATCTTAATTTGTTTTTGGATAAAGTTGTTCATCCGTGTCTCTTAGTTTGCATTCCTTCAGCCTGCCATATTCACTCACTAAAGGCAATCATGTAATCAGACCTGCACGTGAAGGGGTGTGTTAAAGACGCAATGTAAATAAAAGTGTGCTCTCTCTAACAACTCAAGCTTTTAGATGAGAAGGTCACACATTTCAAAAACCGATGCATGTGATTTATTGGTCTTGGGTTTTGATTTAATACAGAAGACCGTATAATCCAAGATATGTAATCCATCTTTTCTCTTTCCTTCTTTTCTAGGGGGGTGGGGGGTTGGATTCTTGGATATTTAAGAACTAGGTCTTACACGTTTGCATAGTACTGCGAAGGCATTTCATCTAGATGTTAATGCAGCTGAGTTAGAATTAGAACTTTAAAGTCAACAGTATGACTTTTGTGCTTGGCATTGATATTTCCTTAATGTAGCTTTTTACTGAACATATATTTTGTCTGATGTGGAAGGAATGCAGTCAATGCGTGTGACATTATTTTTTTCTGATGTGATGTCTAGGTTGATTTTGTGATGGAGATACTCTCCAAACTCGTGATTAGACAGGTATTTTTAATTCAAAATACGTTTAGGTTTCCCACTAATCACGAATTGTCATTATTTCGCGACGAACAAATTGTCACCCTATCACATGTTGGATGCAGGTATGGAGGATGCCAAAGCTTTGGGTGGGTTTCTTAAAATGTGTCTCGCAAACGCAACCACATTCCTTTCCTGTACTACTACAGGTATTATTTGGTAATTTATATATTATTATTTTTTGTACATGGAAGCACAATATCCATATAAGTGATACGGAGTAGTAATAATTGGAAAATAGGTTTTAGTCTTGTTGGTGCGTTGATTTTGAACCTATTACTTTTCTAAGAGTACCTTGACCTTATCATAGATTTATATGCCAGTAAAAATATAGAGAACTTTTGATATTTTTATTTATATATATATATTTAACTTCCACTTTTATTTATTTGATAAAATGATGACATAAGTTGAGCTTAAATGGAGAAACTGGTTAGTGGTGATTTATATAAGCTGGCTTCAACTTGTTTGGGATTGAGGCGTAGTTGTTTATTGTGCATGGAAGCACATTAACTTTATTGCTGTCTTTTGTCTTAAAATGCCTGGATCTTGCTTGCAGTTGCCACCACCACAGCTTGATAGTGCCCTAAACAAATATGCTAATCTCCGAAGTCCATTGGCTGCCTTCGCAAATCAGCCAAACGTTAAAAATTCACTTCCTAGGTATATTCCATATCTGATCAACCGTTTTGTTTATGTTCCACCTTGTCAACATCTTTTTTCTGTACTATCTCAACTGTCTCAATTGGTTTGACTAAAGTTCTTCATGGAATTTACCCACGTCATGTATTTTTGAGACATATTTTTGTGTGTTTTAGTTATTATATAGTAGAAGTTCGGTTGCGACTTTATGTGAACTTAAGAGAAGAGCGAGATAATTGCATAAATTTTCCGTGATCTATGTTACACGCACTAATTTATTATGCTAAAAAAAATTCTCATGATATTTGTAAATCAACTGGTCTTTTTTGTTACTGGAGTCAAAAGTTCTGGCTAGAGCGGGCACATACACACTTGGAAGTCTGTTGAAGAACAATTTGGGCAAATCACCAAACAATTGTTGAAATATATACAGCACTATGAAAATCATCTTTAAATTCAGCAGAAGACTAGTTTGACACTTTGACCTTAATGCTGTGTTACACTATCCTTTACCATAGATGACACCTTTTTAACTAGTCCAAAAATGTAGCCACAAAATCATGCTTTATCTTGTGAGATTTTTGAGAAAGCTGGAAAACTGCTTGTTCCAGCAGCAATATTCCCTCTATTTTACTTTCGTGCTGTGACAACTCCATCCCTCAAAGATAGCAGAGGGTGTAAATGTGGTGGGGTAGCGGAAGAGCCAGAAGTAAATGAGGATGATGGTAGTAGGAGTTGGTGCATTATTGCAAATCTATTTTTCTCCAAGATATAATGCATATTATTCTTTTTGACCAGAAACTGCCTAAGGTGAAAAAATCTATATATTGATCTGTTTTCCTTGTTAGCATTGGAGGTGTTGGTATCAGTTATTTTTTACGGTAGGAGAAGACACTAGCCATTGTTACAGTTAAAATATGATGTGGTTTGGCATTGGTGCAGATCAACCTTGGTACAACTTGGTCTTTTAAATGAATCAAATTTGCGGCAACCACATCTCTCATCTTCTATGCATGCCTCAGAGACAGGCTCTTCTGTCCATGGAACTACACTAACGTGATAGTGCAACTTCTGCCAGCTGAGGAAAGAAGCAGCATAGTACATGGATGAGGCAGCACGACTAGTGCAGCAGCCCTTATTGCAACATAGTGCCACAGTTCGCCAGGGTTATGTAAATTACGGCTCGTATCTCCGCTCTCCAGTAGTTGCACAATCTGCTGACGACAAGATGGCACATGGAGATGAAGTTCCCAAAAATTTTGGGGGAGAAATCTCTCTTCGGAGATTGTATCATAAATGTAGTCAATATCCCTTGCTGTTTCCTCTATTATGTTGCTCTCCGTGTGCAGTCATTATTTGCCGGGTAGCAATTTGTGTTTTATGGTATTAGCATAGCTGGTAGGTCAGGTTCTTTTTAATCTTGTGTGAGAGGGAGGTGAGAAGGA
>MU701185.1:8554-41701 GCA_026770625.1 Nicotiana glauca | reverse complement strand
ATATATATATATATATATATATATATATATATATATATATATATATATATATATATATATATATATATATATATATACGTATGGTAGTTTTTGTTTTATTTTATTATTTTTATTTTTTATATATATTTAAATTGAAAAATAATAACCAATAACTGATTATAAACTAAATAAATAATTATGCCATGTGGCATTTTTTGGGTTGCCACTTGGCTTAAAGAGAGTTTTTTCCTCTCCTTTTAATAATATATAGATTTTCGAGATTATTGGGATGGCAGTTAGATACGGCAAAAATGTAGATCCGATCAGGAATCTAGATGGCTACCAAGAAGTGAGAAAACATGGCTTTTTGTACGGTCTTAAAAACGAGACGTAATTCTTTCAAATGTAGTCAATTATTGGCTAGGGAAATTATAAAATAGGAAGAGATGTGACAATTTCAGTAAAAACTCAAACGTTTTCTATAATAAGCGGTGACTAGGTCTCTTCTATATTACAAGTTCACCTGGGATGTGACCTCAAACGTTTTCGTACATTCGGTGTCACCTTCTATACTTTTGCCACACCAAGCAGTGTCCGCACATGGGTAAATTACTTCCATTATTGACTACTACTATCTCAGATTCACAATGGTTTGAATTTCAATTTTGAACAAATTTGCGTGAAACAAAGAACTTTTGCACATCAAAAAGAAAAAGAAGTTACAGTTTCAGGTTTGATTGATTTTGCTTGCAAACTCTGTATGATAAATTTCCGTGAGAAACAGAATCGTAATAGATTACAATTTGGACAAAGTGGCACCTGCTTCCTGCTTCCGAGTATGATAATTCACAATCATTGTATTCTACGGCACGCACGCATTCTGCTTTTCAGATGGCAGTAGCATCCAATTTTGCAATGGAAACTGAAGGAACCACACTACTCATCTCGTTAAAGGCAGCAAAACTCCATAACAAAACGAGTTTCGATGTGGTCAAAGAATATCTCCGAGAAAGTCAGAAAGGAAAATCACTCTTTTTACTATAGCTATCCTGTCATTGAAGGCATGCATTGCTGCTTCAGCTTCTGCAACCAAGTAATTCCCCGATCTGCTTGAAAATGACAACTTCCTATTAGAAGTAGCACTGACATGTCAAAAAGTATTGCAGCTGAGTGCTTTCTTTTGTCTTTGCTTGGTCAAACTAGATATGGACACACTGGCAGAAATAACAATAATGCCAAAAGGCTCTGTGAATATTAGCAACAAAAAGGCTTCTAAAGAGTGCCCTAACCAGTAACCACCATCATATGAAATGCGACAGAGGATACTGTTCGGTGTACTAGGAAATATACAACTAATTAAAGATGAACAAATCCGTTCCAAAGAGAGAGTGGAGGAAATGAATCGATCCTGGGAATAAAACTTGGTGATGTTAATTAAAGAAGCTAATTCCTCAACCCACCGCCACTCTTAGTTCTCTCAATTCGCGTTTGACCTTTTCTTTACGAGAGGAGAGTTGTTGGTTTATAAGAGATAATAAGAGGCACTGACCTTCTTGATGGACACCATTTAGGGTCTTTGCACCTTGCTTGTGTTTCTCATGTGGTAGAGAAAACAGCATCAAGGTTCTTTTGAAGGAGCCAGCCTCTCGGATAGACAAGTCCATGAGCTTCCAGATGAAGGTGCCAATTCAATACCCTTGAGCAACCAGGGGGGATACCTTCCATTTGGCTTTCGTCTTCAACAATTTGTTCTATGAAAGTGGTTTCCTGCAAGTAATAACTGTGAGTAAATTTCCACTTTCAACCTGATCACACAAGCCTCTATTCCCAAAGTATGAAATCAAGGATTTAAAAAAAGATGGAATATGACACATACTTGGAAACCCTCCTTCACATTGTCCAACTGTCGAATGGGATCTGAAGCTGGTCGATGCCATTTCTTTGGATCCCATAATATAGTGCTATTGAAGGCAAAGCCAGACATATCGACGTGGAATCTTCTAAGTTGCTTACTCTTCTCATTAGTGTGCCACCCAATAACTTGACTTCCATTACACACAGGGCCCTCCAGTGTAGCTTTGCTTTTACTTTGCGCGAGCATAGCAACAGGCCAAGTGCCAAAACGACTATAAGAGGAGATCACAATAAAACAGAAGCAAATTAGAAAAGAAAAGACGAAAAGGAGAACAATGAAGTGAAATCTGCAAAAACGATTGTCTCCTCCTTCAACTTATAACCTCCAGAAACAGTCATAATCACAGTAAGCTACATACATATTACCTCTCATACCAACAATAACAAATAGTAGCTCATGTCCTAGTTCAACCATTCTATTTTCACCATGCTTAGATAAGACCGAACTTCATTTGTACTTCACCAGAAGTGTATCCGCAAGTGAATAAAATATTTCTTGAATAGTTATGCTTACTTTAGCATTGATAAAAAGCCCTGTAGCATCTTTCCACAACATATTCAGAAAGCATGGAAGAGTCTACTTTCTTTAAGGAAGTAGAGGATCTGGGATTTAAACAATTGGATCAGTTACTTCAACACTCGGGGAGAATCTTAGGTTAGGTTACATATTCCGGAAATTCATATAAAACTAAGGCATATATCATTGTGCAAACTCACCCTTTGCAGCAGGGGTGGATTTATAGGGGAAAATATGGTCTCTTTGCAAAATTATATATTTTATGTACATATTTTCTAAAATTAGTATAATATTAACTGTTGGCATCAATGCTCCAAGAAGGTTGAATGGTGCACTTGGTTGAAGGTTGAGTTATTTACCAAGAGGAAGAGGGGTCAATTCTCACTTAATACATTTTTTTCTCTTTTTTCCGGTAGTGCACCAATGTACTAGAAATTCTAGACCCGCCTCTACTTTGCAGCAAGCCTATTAGGTGTTTCTGTTCAAGTCATGTCTTACAATTAAAGCCTGTTAGATGTTTCAAAATACAATTAAAGATATCTTACATGCATTGGCATTCTGATCATCAGTTTATTGTACCTTTCCAGCAGCACTCACTGAGCCTCACAAGGAAGGAATCAAATGAATAAGACTAAAGTATGGACAAAAAGAATCTGTAGGCCATTGCTTAGGAAATTCTCCAAGGTTTATCAAACATATTTCAGCACAATTAATAAAAGAACAGGAGCACAATTAATAAGAAGTCTTATCAGAAGCAAAGATCATGGATTGCTGCCAGAGCAAGCAGAAATCTTAGTTTCTCTTCAGATAATGGCATCGCTTAAGTTAGAAAGAGCAAAGGATTAAAGGTGGCATTTCGGTCGGTTGGGGAGGGGGTGTTAATCATCATTAGCTTTGCCTCCTACAAAAGACAACAACTCAGTGGGAATCCCAAAAGTGGGGTCTGGGGACCTCTTACAGAAGAGGAGTCCGCAAATATTCCAGAGTACGAAAACAAATTGATTGGATTCATATTGATGGTAAGGATGTCCATAATATGAATCGAAGGTGCAACGACCTTACGTCACTCCGAAAGGTTTAGAATGTGATTCCATGAGTCCAGCATGCACTATATATATGTATCTATTTTACTCTACCGAGCCTCGCTATAATCGGCCGGGTACGACACCTATTGTGCAACCATTGATCAGTTGGGTTTTACCGAGCTTCACGTGGCCGGGTACGATTCTACCGAGCCTTATGATAGCCGGGTACATTTTTACCAAGTCCTCTTCGAGGTCGGGTATGATATGATGATGATGATGCCCACAGAGGCGTATGTTTTTAAAAGTGTATATATATATATATATATATATATATATATATATATATATATATATATATATACACACACATATATACATATATATGTATCATGCGTTTCACGTCAGTCGTCCTCAGAGGCAACCAGATGTTACAGGTTGTATCTTCTATATCTCTCTTTACATTACTATTCTTATTTATGCTTTCCTGCCTTACATACTCGGTACTATATTCATGATGACGTCCCTTTTGCCTAAGGACGCTGCGTTTCATGCCCGCACGTCCCGATAGACAGGTTGACAGACTTCCTACTAGGGTATTAGCTCAGCGAAAGGTGTTGGCGCACTCCACTTGCTTCGGAGTTGCCTATTTGGTCAGTTTGCTTTGGACATGTGATGATTGAACAAAGATTTGAGGAAAAAGCAATAAAAACTGGAAACCTCAATTTGCTACTCATTAGACTTGTCAATGGTGGCAAAGAACCAACCATCTTATCCTCCAGAAATTATATTGTTCCCGGAAGAATTTCATGAGCTTGACGGGAAGAATTACTGCCGCCTGTGAGATATATTCAACAAGAGACATGTTTACCATTTACGAATCAACCTTGGAGTACTTTGCAGGAAAAGTTAGAAACTAAACTGATCTATTAACACATTTCCTGATGTCCAAGAGGAAGCTGTTACTCGAAGTATTCGTAACCTACTTTATTACACGGTAGTTACACAAAGAATGGAGTTTAATTTTGCTCAAGGCTGAGTTTTTGCTCAGAATAACTACTTTAGCTAGGCAATTTAAAAACTCCTTTCAAGGATGTTTACGAGCATAAACCACAATTAGAGATGATAAAGGAGCAGAAAGACCTAGCAAAAGGTGACCATTAGTAAGGTTCGGGAGAGGCGAGGCGAGGTGGGACTATACCTAGCTTTAATAAAATTTATAGCTGGGTGAAGGGAAGGTTGTAAGCGGAGACAAGTTAACTCCAAAACCAGTTACGTCCATTTTATGGAAAATTGTTCTAGAAACTATATTAAAATTACTTTTCCTTATACAGACAGCTTGACTAAGCGGAGAGACAAATAAGCTTCTTCTTTTTTTTTGTTAAGTAGAGAGAAAAATAAGTTAAATTCACCTACAAATGAGAACTGTTATGTATATTTTTAATAAGATCTCTGAATGTTGACTATGGTAGCAAGCATGCCATACTAATTATGGTGATAAAATGTATGAATGTTACATTTCAAAATAACAACAAAAAGGAGGGAAATCATCAGTAAAGAATGTAATTTGACTCTCAGAATAATGGGAAGGATAGATGTTTCTTGTAGACTTCCTGAAAATAAGAGAAAGTGGATGAAGGCATCACAAGTATTTTCTCTAAAGAAAGTGGATCACAAGCGACATCAATTAATCTATGTTAAGGATCGAGCAAGCAATCTTAAGTTGGAAGAGTGTTTTTGCAATGATAAACCAGAGCTCTTCACATCCTTGTCAAAAAAAAAAAAACAGAGCTCTTAACATTCTCTACTAAAAAAGGTTGAAGCGCATCTGTCAAACCAAGAGGTCGAAGTACATCTCTGTCAAGCCAAGCTTTTTCTTTGGCATCAATTAAGAAAGAAGATGATCAACTTATTTGAAAAAAAAAAACAGGAGCATAATTCCATTAATAATGAAGATGCTGCGCTTGGTGGGTATGCCAGAGTTGAAGCCCTTCTAAAGTTAATCATCCAAAGCACATATCTTTTTCTGTCCACTTATCAGATTCACACAAACTATATTTACCAAAAGATGGGGATTTCATCATACACTAACAAGACGGTCATTTTCTCAGCTTTTAATCTAAGGAATGACATTTTGAAGAAGAATTGAAATGATAATGAAGCCAATTGAGATCCAAAAATTACACAATCTAAACCCAGAAGGATATCAGGAAATTTTTTTTTTAGTGAAGTCGTAATTAAATGGGAAATAGCTCCGGACTATGCACCACATCGATAAACTTAAATATCTACATAAAGCACATGACATCATCTTGAACTACAGTAACATGGCATGTTCACAGCAGGGCAAAACAAAGACAAGTCATGCAAACAAGTATGATCAATCTCAACTTACTTGATCGATCTAATGCTCTCAAACAACTCAAGGGAGTAAATATTATCATCATCCGCGAAGTAAACAATTCCATCGAGTCTATGATGTTCAATATGCTCCAAAGCAACATTCCTTTGATGCACCCCGCGGTCTTTTATATCCGTCATGTTCTTGGAATACACTAGATGCCGGTACATAACACCAGTCTTCCTCAAAATGTCTGCAGTCTCAGCAGACGCTGCATTCATCTCAACCACAATCCACAACAGAGGTGACTTCACGATCTTCAATACCTCGCTCAATCTATCAAGATAGTAAGCTTGAAGTGCCCTATTATAAGTTGGAGTCACCACAATCAACAGTTTCCTCGGTACATAATCAAACTTCCCTTTCACTTCATCCACCAAACTACCAGGTAATTTAACTGAGTTTACCACAACATTATCAGGTCTAGGGATTACAACTTCTTTCATCTCCTCCTTAACATTCACTACAGATGGCTTGATCTCAAATGAAAAATCACGCCTCCTCGCATCATCAAAATCACCAAATGGTGCCATACCTAATATAAACCCTAGCAAGAAAAATATCAAACACCTATAGAACAACTTCTTCCTGGATATATAATTTTTCCGAGAATATAGTATCGAAGAGCTTTTGCCGTTTAAAATAAGCTTATGAGATGGCGATTGAACTGAAGATTGGTTTCCATTCTGATAATGCCGTTCGTGATTCGGTGATAGAGTTCTTCGGATGGAAGCCATTGATTAAGTCGCGAGAATCAACAAATAGCACAGAGAAAAATACTCCTATTACATCAACAGATACGTAAATTCGATGATCCTCTCACACTGAATCGACAAATAGCAGCGAAAATGCCAGAAGAATCAACCAGAGCTTATCATAAACAAAAAATATAGAAGATCATACCAGTGCAGAAGATTCAGTTTGAACACAAGCTTCGCGAAGCACAATTGCTTAAACCGAAACCCTAGAATCACGAACAGAACCTATTTTCTGAATCAATGTTTGCGAACAATCAAATCTGGCTGATTTGGTTTAAAAAAATTGAATGAAATCTATGCTGAAAAACTGCACTTTCAGCAGAAAAGTAAGCAATTCCACGTAGCAGATTCAAGAGAATTCAGTAAAAAATGATTCAAAATTCAGGTGAAAAGGCAGCTAAGAAGTTCCGATTGATAATATTTTCCGGTGGAATTAGAGATTTTGAGTGTCGGCCGAAGGAGTCCAGTGGCGGCCGTAGAGGCGCGGGGGTGTAATGTCGCATCAAGTACGGTGCGCGCCAGATAAGCAGAGCTGGGCGTTGGTTGTGACTAACGCGCGCCAGGTTGGTGGGCCCATTAGAAACTGACGCGTGGTTTATTGTTGCCTGGGGAGGCAGCTTTTTTATTTGAGACTTTTTGATTCCTATATCATAAATGTATGAAACCTTATTACAAAAAATGTGCATAGTTTCATATTTACGCGTTATATTTACAGTTTTTACACAAAATATATATCATTCATTAAATACCAATTATTAGGAGCCGATTCCTTCCTAATTAGGTTGTTGTTGTTGTTGTTGTTGTTGTTGATCCCTTCCTAATTAGACGCACTACAAATCTGGAACTGAATATTCTTTCAGATATTCCTATTTAGACGCGCTACAATTATGGAAGTAAATATTCTTCCAGATATTTTCCACTATTGACAGTCACTAAAAAGCTTGAAAGCTTTGAATTCAAATTTGGGTTTTCAAAAATTATTATTTGTTTGGATTGCGTGTTGTTGAAAATAATCGGGAATATGGTTTGGAGTTTATATCTCAATTTTAAGGGGTTTTGGTGAAGATTAGACTTGGTTTTGACTGAATTTAAGATTGAAACTCGAATAAGAAGAAGGCATATTGCAGAAATTGTAGATAAATTATAGATTATTTGTATTTTGATTGTAGATGCTTTATTTTCTGTTTTCACAAATAAAAAAAACGGCTAAAACTTCTACAAATCTTCTGAAAAAATGCAATTATGTCAAAAATTACAATTATGCTACAATTGAATGAAAATTGGGATATAAAAATTTAATGTACCCAGTTTGTAGATATTTGGTACATAAATTATAGATTATTTGTATTCTAATTGTAGATGCTTTGTTTTCTATTTTCACAAATCAAAAATAACTAAAACTTCTACAAATCTTCTGCAAAAAATGCAATTATGTCGAAAATCCCAATTAACTACAATCGAATGGGAATTGGGATATTAAAATTCAATATACCCAGTTTGTAAATATTTTGTAGATGAATTGTAGATTATTTGTATTCTGATTGTAGATGCATTATTTTCTGTTTTCAAAAATCCAAAACGACTAAAACATCTACAAAATCTTCTGAAAAATGCAATTATTGTGATAAAAATAAGAAATATTGCAATAGATTATAGCATTTGATATTGTTTGAGAATTGGGACTATGAAATTGATGGCATATGTCGTGTATGCACGTGTCCTGTTGGAAATGAAACTAATTCACTATTTTTATCATTTGAAATTTGGTTTCGTTGAGAGAATTCGATTAATAAGTCGAAAATCACTTTTTTTTATTTTTCTTAATTATTACGTCGAGAATTGGTAAACGGTACTTCGTAATATTATTATTCTTCATTGTTACCTAGACTGGAGTTAAAAGTTGATTTTTATTTTTATTTGCAGTTGTTAACTTGACAAAAATATTGCTAAAAATCTTTAGCGTGATGTAATGATTTTACTAAAAATCTTTTCTTTAATATTTTCAGAACCAACCATTTATAATTTAACAATGACTGTAACCAGGAACTTGAATGATTGATGTTCCTAATTGCAATGTAAGATTTAAGTATTTCTACATCAATATGTTGCAAATCTATATTTCCATAATCATAGGTTTTTATGTTTAATAACAGTACATAAACATGGGTGAGGGTGAGGGTTTGGGAGAGAGAAACATGAGAAGGGTGGGATATACGGTACCTTGAATTAAGGAGGGATATACGCTGCATTAATTGTACCCTTAAAATACACGATGGTATAGAATTGGTAATTTGGTATACTAAGTGTAATTAAGTCAAACATTAAACATTGAGGGTAATAAGGTTTCCTATGTGGCATAGGAATGTAAAAATTCCTTTTTATTATTGTCGTAGAGAAACTTTAATTCACTCCCTCCATCGTGATTAGGATTTTAATTCACAGTGTTTAGGATAAGTTATTGGACCAAAAAGTGTAAGCCCTTTTAGTTAAATCAATTTAAAGAATGGATAAGGGGTAAATTCTAATCAAAGATAATTAACTTTAGATTAAAGAATGATAAGTAAGAAGAGTTGAGTAAGATTAAGATTATGAACTCATTAAGATAATGGAAAAAATCTAATGTATATGATGAGCTTACACTCATTCTCGGCATCATTAATCCATAATGTAAAATAAAGAAGAAGGAAAGAAATCACCATATATGATCACGGGGTATATCTTTATTTATTCCATAACAATGGCTACAGAAGATGAAGAGCAAAGTTCTGAACCTTCTCTTGCCTTCGAGATGGATTCTCCTATTCCTATCCCCTGTTAGTGAAAAAGTCTGTGATTCGTCAGAATCCTCCCTTCTTCATTCTTTCACCTAGTATATATACTAGATATTCTCATTTACACAACGGTCATTAGCAGAATACCCAAGTCATTTAGCTGTATTACAGATTGGCCCTCTGAAATGTCGTGACATCCAATTCGTCATACAAACATTCTAAGTACACGACCTTGGTCGTGGCCGAAGTGCTTGTCGCTGTAGCGTTGTACGAATATGACTTTGGCCCAAGTTACTTTGCTATCCCTATTTACACATATTCTTGTTTGGTCAGATTTCGACCCATACAGTTAGTGGACCTTACCAATTCTAAGGTTTTGAGAAATCTGAGCACTTTGGTTGATAAGGGATACCCTATGGCGAGATAACAGTGTGACGTTTCGAAAGTGCACCAAACCGTTGCGTCAGTTCGAAATATCATTCATTCATCATGCGTCATTATGGCTCACGCTCTCTGTGCGTTGCATCATTTCCCGTGCCTTTTCCATTTTCAAATGTTGGCACTTGGTTTTTTCGCTCAGGGTTTTTATATCCCTATAAATGGGGGAAACTCTTATATTTGAACGATGTGTTTCCCAATCGTTCAAGAGAGACTTTTGTAGCCTTTCTATCTCCCTCGGTTTCTCACATTTCCTATTATGTTAAAAATTCTTGTGGCCACTACCTTTTTCCTTTATCTTTCCCGATTTTTGCAATCAAAGAAGAGATGGCTAGTGTATCCTCTGATCCAGAAAGAGTTGATGGTGCCTTTGCGCCATAAATTGATATGCCTCTACATGAAGAGGATGTAGTTACGGCGGAAGATGAGAAGTTTCCAACCGTGGATGAGGTGGTTCCTCGCCTAGGGAAGGCAATGACTAACTTCAAAAGCCTTGCGAGGATGAGTTTGAACTTGTTATTTCTACGATAGATGCCGCGGCGCTGACAATGTTCAAAGCCAAATGGGGAATCCTTGATCACATCGAACAAGTTACGGTTATGTAGTGCATATACACCGCTCGAGCTACTGCGTTTTATGCATATCCATTTGTTATTGGATACACGCTTCCTCTTCTTTCCTTGGCGGTGGACTTCTGCTGCTTCTATGAGGTGTGTCCAGCTCAACTCTCTCCGTACGTATACAAGCTCTTCCTTATGCTTACCAAGTATGCGAAGCTGGCCAATCGGGGAATTTCTCTACAACGCATGTTTCACCTCTTCGCACCCCATTTTTATAGGGGCACGATGATTCACCTTCGCTACCGATCAACCAAGGGTTTGGTGGTGAAGATAGATGACAAGGCCAATCGCCACTTTTGGGATAACTTCTTCTATGTACGAACAGAGCATATGGTATCGAACCCTGCGGGGTTTCCTGAGGCGTGGAATTTCCCCCGAAGGTCTTTCTTTTCTTTTATTATATATTATATTTTTTTTTTTGAAAATGGTTGTTGTTCGTGTCCTTTTAATGATTTCATCGAGTGGTTTTTTTGTTTTCACAACTGAGAGAGTACCTCCTCTACAAGTTGCTAATATTTGCGATTAGGTGAGCTCGATTCTGCCCCACACAATGGGGATTCGAGAATGGGCACCTTTCCACGAGAGGTTGGGCGCAAACCTTCCGCTGATGAGTCGTCTTGTTTTGGCCTTAGTTGCTTTGTTCTTTCCTCAGTCTTTTTCTTTACCTTATATCATCATTTGGTTGAATGTCTCTCCTTGGCAGGTCGGAGATGAGCGAGAAGGGCGAGGGCTCATCTTCTTGCTTTTCATCAGCTGGCTTCTTTTGCCCGGCCCGTACCAAGGGTAGCTATGGATGAGGGCGTCCAAAGTTTGGTTGTTCTGCGGAACGCGTCCACGTCCGAACCTATTCGTTCATAGGATGCTCTTCGATTGGACACTCCGGTCCCCACAATACATTTGACGAATGAACCTTCTCATGGTGGTGGCAAAGAGGCCCCATCAAAGAGGCGGAGTTTAATGTCATAGGGGACATCTTTGATTGCCAGCGGTGATGGTAGCCTGGGTGTGGAGGCTATGCCCATTTCGGGCGTGGAAAAAGTTACCGTAGCAGGGGGATAGAGTTCCGAGACCGCCGTGATTGTTTTGAGCGGTCCATCAATGTCTCGGCAGGCCCGCACCCCCTTTTCAGCTAATGAGAGGCTGAAGGGCGTAATGGTAGATGATTATAAATCTGATTATGATATCGATCCTAAAGACATGAGGATGTTCGAGGAGGGTTTTACCAGGGTCGATATGAGGGCGGAAGGCCCTTCCTGTGTGCTCAAAATTCCTTCAGATTTTAACCTGTTGGAGGACACGATGGACTTGGTGCCCCAATTTGACCTTCTGTGCTCCGCCGCTGAAAGCAGATCTCTTCGGGAGATTAGTGATTTCGATTTGTCATCCGGTGTGGCTGGGATGTCCTTGAGGGTGAGTTTCCTTTTTTGCTATTTTCTTTGTTTTGTGCCATTTGTTTTTGTTGATTCTTCATTTTTTTCTTCCTCAAATTTACATGCTGGAGATCGAGAGTGCTCGTTGGTCTGAGCGGGGGCCGATATTTTTCTGAAAATGGTCACGAAGTATCGCCTGTATCGCAACAGGTGGTGTGAGATGCATGCACAGCTTAAGGCGGGAAATAATACTCAGTCCCTCAAGGAGGAGTGGGAGATGAAGGACTAGGATTTGGTGCGGTCTATCCATGGATGTAGCGAGCTCGTGGGGCTTCTTATGGCCAAAGACGAGGAGTTCGAGGTGGGCAAAGGGGTTGCGGCTGAATGCGAGGATCTTCAGGCGAAGGTGTTATCCTTGCCAGCTGAGCTTGAGCAGAATGCCACTAGAGTTGCCAATCTAAGTGCAGAGTGGACGAAGAAGGTGGCCGAGCTAGAAAGGAAGGTGGCCGAGTTGGAGAGGGCCAAGGGAGCCCGAGTGGCGGCTTTAGCGAGGGCAACGGCGCTGGAAGACACCATATGCATCCTCAAGTCTGAGCAGGAAGCCGAGAGGGCGGCGACCATATTGAGGGAGGCAAGGCTCGAGGAGCGGATCGGTGAGCTCGAGCGAGATTCCTCGAACTTAGGAGACCAAGTTGTGGCTCTCGAGGCCGAGAAGGCGCCGCTGTTGGCTCAGCCCCCCCTTAGGAATTTGCCTCTATTATTGTCCTCCGCCATTTGTATGAGATAAGGGTCCATGCTGAGGCCCAATGAGACATATATACGGGTTGTGGGCGTCATGAGCATTCCTGAGGCCGCTTTTGAAGATGCTCGGGTTAAGGCACGCGAAGCTCGTCTTGACTGCGGTTATGACCCTGCGACACCGGAGGCCGGTGAGGGTGCTGAGATTGAAGATGTGCTCTCTTCTGATAATGACAACGCTGGCGAGGACGGTGGTGGAGATGAGACCGAGTGAAGTTTTTGTAGCTTTTTATACTTAGCTCTTTTTTTGTTTCTTTTGTTGTTGCTTGTTTTTCTTTTTACGGGGGCCCACTTTTGGCCTTTTGTAAGACGATGTCGTGTATGTATATATTTTGAATAAAATAGTTAGTTTGCCTTTGGTTGCATATCTCAGACTTTCTTTTTCATTCATTTTTTTGAAAAAGATCTTCAGATTTTCCCGTGTTGAGTCCGTGATTTTAGTTCGGAATTCGAATGAGCTTGAATTTAGCTCGATGATTCGAGTAAGGTCATATCTCATCTCATTAGTTCAAATGGGGTCGAACCTTACTTTGTTAGTTCGAGCGAGGTCGATTCTTACTTTGTTAGTTCAAGCGAGGTCAAACCTTACTTGTTAGCTTGAATGAAAGTCAAATTTTTTGGCGATGGCCGGGGGCCGTAAGGGTATAAATTTGAGCTAGTCAAATTTTGGCTTGTTGATTCGAACGAGGTAAAATTTTACTTTCATTTGGCGATGGTCGGGGGCCGTAAGGGTGTAAATTTGAGCGAGGTTGAGTTGTAACCCATTATGAGTTTGAGCGAGGTCGAACTTTGGCTTGTTGATTCAAACGAGGTTGAATAACTTTTGCTTCACAATGGCCGAGTGCCGTAACGGTGTAAATTCTAGTGAGGTCGAGTTTTATATGAGTTCGAGCGAGGTTGAACTTTACTTGTTGATTCGAACGAGGTCGAATTTCACTTTCATTTGGCGATGGTCGGGGGCCATAAGGGTGTAAATTTGAGTGAGGTCAAATTATAACCCGTTATGAGTTCGAGTGAGGTCGAACTTTGGCTTTTTGATTCGAACGAGGTCAAATTTCACTTTCGCTTGGCGATGTCTAGGGACTATAAGGGTGTAAATTCGAGCGAGGCCGAGTTGTAACCTGTTATGAGTTGGATCGAGGTCGAACTTTGGCTTGTTGATTCGAACGAGGTAGAATTTCACTTTCACTTGGCGATGGCCGGGGGTCGTAAGGGTGTAAATTCGAGTGAGGTCGAGTTGTAACCCCTTTATGAGTTTGAGTGAGGTCGAACTTTGGCTTGTTGATTCGAACGAGGTCGAATTTTACTTTCGCCTGGCGATGTGTGGGCTCGGTGGAGTGGTAAGAATGTCGCATGCTGCCTTGTTTTTATTGGAGAATATTACTAATTGCTACATCATTTATGCATGCATCGGGGTGAGTCCCAGTCTATCTAGTTCCTTCATTGCTCGACCTGGAGAGACCGTTGATAGGACGGGCGATGAACTTATTGCTTGGGCTTCTGGGCACCTTGGGGCTCGATTAATTTGAATGAAGTTCGGACATGACTCATAGTATTCAGTCGGCTGAATTGGCGTAGCATCGCCATGGCGAGCATACGGGCAAGCTTTCGTGTTCATTGTTCTGCCTGTATTGGGGAGATTGTACGTTCCATGGGCTCACCGCCCAGTCCCAAGCTATGAAGATTGTTTCTTAATGATGTCGGCTTGTTCTGAGTCGTTTGTCTGTTATTCATAATATGGTACGGTGTGGAGGTTTTTCCTGATTTGCTGTTTGCTGTAGGGAGGAATTTAGAGCATGTTTGTTGGCTAGCCTTCGTTCGCATATTTGGGAGGACATCCCTGTTCCCTGTTCCACTTCCGATAGCAGATTAGAAGTACATGGAATAATCTGTTACCTTGGTTGGATGCTTAGCTGATGAATGAGGGGGATTGGCCATGTTTCCTTCGACCGCTGTGCTCTTTGGACGTGGGGAGTTCCCTCGTTCAGCAATGAACTAGGGATCACTCCACAAGGCAGCTCGCCTTGTTCTGTAGTCTAATACTAGTTTCCGACCTGATGTCGGTTTCGACTTTATGCTCAGCCTCATCACTGGTTGAGCTTTGGCATTTCGTGGGTGGACGATCCACTTCCCCCATTAGGGTCTCGAGTTCGAGTCCTAGTTCGTCAGTCCTAGGCGCGCAAAGATGGCAAAAAGGTAATTCATTCCACAAACATACAGACGAGGAGTATTTTAGTCAGTAAATTACACAACAAGCATCGTCTCATATAGTAGGAGGGAAGGGGATATGCGCAGGATGTAGGAGGCACTAGGTACTAACCTGGAAATGGGATTACGGACGCGTTTGGTATGCATGGTTGTAGTCCCCCTATGATGGCTCGTGTCCACAATACATCAGGGCTATTGCTGTGGCGCAACACAGTTTTTGTGTGTAAACCAGGCATAACTCCGGTTTCGCATAAGGATTTATCCTTGGTTGGATTGGCGATTTCGGGGGTTTACCGGCCGGTTTCACAAGTTGACATTCGTGGTGAAAAGGGTGAAACTTCACCGGATGGGAGATAGAGCTAAAACCATGTTTGGATCTAGAGGAAACTAAGGCTTTGGCTAGGAATACCCACAGATGACGCCAAATTGTTCGACCAAAAAGTGTTAAGCTCTTTCTAGTTAAACCAATTTAAATAATGGATAAAGGGTAAATCCTAGCCAAAGATAATTAACTCTAGATTAAAGAATGATAAGTAAGAAGAGTTGAGTAAGATTAAGATCATGAACTCATTAAGATAATGGAAAAATATAATGTATATGATGAGCTTACACTCATTCTCGACATCGTTAATCCATAATGTAAAATAAAGAAGAAGGAAAGAAATCACCATTAATGATCACGGGGTGTACAAACATTCTGAATACATGACCTCGGCCATGGCCAAAGTGCTTGTCGTTATAGCATTGTATGAATACGACTTTGGGCCTAGTGACTTTGTCGTCCCTCTTTACGCAGATTCTTGTTTCGACCCATACAAAAGCTAATCATGTTTTTTGTTTGAAATGTGCTCTCTGTCTGTCTGTATCTCTCTTGCAATGAACACTACAATTAGCAATTGAATCGTCCTAATAAAAGCAATTGACAAATAATATATGAACTAAAAACATATCAGATGAACTGCCCTAATACTTCTATTATATAGAAAAGGAAAGATGGCCGACCAAGGGTAAAATAGTCATTTAACCATGTCATAAAATGTATTGTTCGTGCTCACTCAATAATGATTCCACTTTTTTTCTTATACCAACGCACAACATAATTCTAGAAGTTATATTCTTTCATCTATCTTGTTCGTTCCAACCAACAACGGAGAAATATGATTCCTTCATAAGTATGGATTTCCTCTTTGAGTTCTCATCATCTTTTCATCTATGTGTTGTAATTCAGATTAGTATTTGTATCAATTTTTTTGCCCTAATCTTCTTCAGAGTCTCTTCAGATTTTCCAATTTCATGGCTTAATTCATGGTTTTTTTCTTTATAATTGTCACGACCCAAGTTTTCCCTCAGTGAACTATCGTGACGGTACCTAGTCTCTACGACTAGGTAAGCCTAAATATTTCGAAAAAAGGAACAAAATGCGGAAAACTAATAAAAACTAAAGATAAACAAATGTAGAAGTGTTTAAGATGCCGCTCGGCATATACCAATACTAGATCTCAAAAACTGAACAATTCCCAAAATCCGGAATCCGATGAATCACAAGCTAAGAGATACATACAAGCTCTAACTCCAAAAATGTCTATCAACAAGGAAAATACATAAGGGCTAAACTAGTACAGAGAATAGAAAGGGACTCCTCGATCTGTGGGCAGATATACCTCGAAGTCTCTACAAAAGCGCCTCGCCTCAAAGGTGATAAGACTAAATGGGAGTACCTGGATCTACACATGAAAAAACATGCACAGAAAGGGCGTGAGTACACCACAGTGGTACTCTGCAAGCCTAACCTTGGCCGGGTAGTGACGAGGAAAGTCAGGGTCCTACTGAGGTTAAATGAAATACATGATATAACAGTATAGAATAAGACAGTATAGTTGAAGTGCAACAGTAAGAAGTAACACAGGATAGAAAGATCAACAACAGCTATAACAGAGACAAAATAATCACGGAAAGGAATACAGCTCACACAGAGATAACAATCGGGGATCTCCTAGGATACCGTCCTGTAGTCCCAAATATAAATACACAATGCATCTCCCGGGATACCGTCCCGTAGTCCAACTCATATTGCGCGGGGATCTACCAGAATCCCGATTCGTAGTCTCAAATGTAAATACTCAGTACTGGAGAAATCTACCAGGTGCAGTCCCGTAGTTTCAATGTAAAAGTGCAGGGGATCCCCCGAATACAAATCCATAGTCCCAAAGTAAACATACAGGGGGATCTCCCGGGATACCGTCCCATAGTACAAAGTAAATACACAACAGCAACATGAATAATACTCAATTCAATCAAATTTCACACCAAGGTAAAACAAGTACTTCTAACCTAGCATGATGCACATAATCCAAATAAGGCAGTTGAGCAAATAAGCCATTAAGTCAATTAGATATGCTTCTCTAAGCTAACAGCGGACTTAAATTGCAAATAGTATAAACAGGAAAGGAAACACAATTTTAGTTACTTAATGAAAATCGAATTTTCAACAATTAGCACAAGTATGCACTCGTCACCTCACGTACAAGGTATTTCAAATATCAACAATACCAAATCCTAAGGGGAGTTTCCCCACACAAGGTTAGGCAAGCCACTTACCTCGAACCGACTTAAAATCAACCTGAAACCACGCTCTTGCCACGAGTACTCGACTCCAAATGGCCCAAATCTATTCAATTCTGTTGCATAATGTAAATAACACTTCAAGTAACGAATTCTACAAAAAAAAATTCTAAGTTAATACGCAAAATAGGTAAAATGACCAAAATTCCCTCCAGGCCCACGTCTCGGAATCGAGTAAAATTTGCATTTTTAGAATCCTCATACTCTAACCAGTCTAACTACACCAAAATTATCCAAATCTAATGTCAAATTCCCAATCAAAACTCGAAATTTAGGTCTAAGAACTTTCTCAAAAAAAAATCCCCAATTTTCATCTCAAATCCGAAATTAAAGGACAAAACTAAGATTAGATTATAGGAATACAATTAGAAAGGGATTAGGAATCGTTACGCACTGATTTTCTCTTCAAAATCCTCCCAAAATGCCCTCTCCCGAGCTCCAAATCAATTAGAAAATTTTGATTTCAAACCCTCGAAATTCTTATATTTTGCATAGCAAATCCGCTTCTGCGGCCAAGGGACCGCACCTGCGGTCCCGCTTCTGCGGAAAAATAACCGCATCTGCGGTTCTCACTTAAAGGCCTAGGATTGCACCTGCGCCATCACAGATGCGTCCAGGGATCCACTTCTGCTGTTCCCCACGACTTGCCCTTTGGTCGCTTCTGCGACTTGGTTCCGCATCTGCGGGAGTCGCACCTGCGGTCTCCCAACCGCAGATGTGGTTATGACAACTGCCATAAACTTCAGCTACAACTCCAAATTCCTAACTTTCCGTCAATCATTCGAAATTACTCCGAGGCCCCCGGGACCTCAAGTCCAATACCAATGTTCAAACTTATACAAATCTTCAAAACACCTCAAACAACATCGTATAAAACAATTATCATCGGATTCAAGCCTAAGAACTTCAAAAACTCTCCAATTACGCTTTCAATCAAAAAGTCTATCAAACCTCGTCCGAATGACCTGAAATTGTGCACACACGTCACATTCAACAGTACGAAGCTACTCCAATTTTTGGAATTCCATTCCGACCCCGATATCAAAATCTCACTATTGAACCGGAAACTTTAAAAATTCAACTTTCGACATTTCTAGCCCAATCAAGCTACAGATCTCCAAAACACAATTCGAACATGCTCCTAAACCCGAAATCACCCAACGGAGCTAACAGAGCCAACAAAATTCCATTCCGAGGCCATTTTCACATTGTTCCGACTACGGTCCAAATTCTAAAACTTAAAATCTCATTTAGGGACTAAGTGTCCCAAAACTCTCCAAAAATCTAATTAAATCATCCCAGCAACTCACAATAGCAAACAAACACAGGGAATGCAGTTAACACGGGATCGGGGCGTAAATTCTCAAAATGACCGACCGGGTCGTTACATCTTCCCCCTCTTAAAACATTCATGCATCCTCGAACGAGCATAGAGACATACATGAAGTGGTGAGAAGATGAGGGTAACGACTGTGCATATCCTACTCAATCTCCCACGTCGCCTCCTCAACCGCCTGACCCCGCCACTGAACCTTTACTGATGCAATATTCTTTGACCTCATCTTTCGAACCTGCCTGTCCAATATAGCCACTGGCTCCTCAACATAAGATAGATCCTTGTCCAGCTAGACTGAACTGAAATCTAACACGTGTGACGGATCGTCGTGATACCTCCGGAGCATCATAACATGAAATACGGGATGAACTCCTACCAGGCTGGGAGGTAAGGCGAGCTCATAAGCAACCTCCCCAACATGTCACAATACCTCAAAGGGACCAATAAACCTCAGACTCAATATTCCCTTTTTCCAAAACCTCACAACACCCTTCATAGGCGAAACCCGAAGCAAGACTCGCTCTCTAACCATATAGGAAACACCATGAACCTTCCGGTCCGCATAACTCTTATGTCTGGACTGGGCTGTGCGATGTCTACCCTAAATCACCTTAACCTTCTCCAAAGCATCCTATACCAAGTCTGTGCCCAATAATCTAGCCTCACCTGGCTCAAACCAACCTACCGAGGATCTACACCACCTACCATACAAAGCCTCGTATAGTGCCATCTAAATGTTGGACTAATAATTGTTGTTGTAGGCAAACTCCGCCAATGGAAATAACTGATACCAAGACCCTCCAAACTCAATCACACACGCACGGAGCATATCCTCAAGAATCTGAATAGTGCATTCGGACTGTCCGTCCATCTGAGGGTGAAATGTCGTGCTCAACTCAATCCGAGTACCTAACTCATGATGAACGACCCTCCAGAATCGTGATGTGAACTAAGTACCTCTATCTGAAATGATGAAAACTGGAATACCATGTAGGCGGACAATCTCCCGGATATAAATCTCTGCCAACCGCTCCGAATAATAGGTAGTACTCACAAGAATGAAATACGCGGACTTGGTCTACCAATCCACAATCACCCAAATGGCATTGAACTTCCTCAAAGTCCGTGGGAGCCCAACTACGAAGTCCATGCTGATCCGCTCCCACTTCCACTGGAATCTCTATTTGCTGAAGCAATCCACCCGGTCTCTAGTGCTCATACTTCACCTGCTGACAATTGAGGCATCGAGCTACAAACCCAACTATATCTCAGAATTTGAAATCTATCATCTCCTACAACAACAACAACAACAACAACTGCCCAGTGTAAATCTATCATCTCCTACCATGATCTCAAATTAATTTACGCTGAAAATTGAGTTTAGAGTCAACTATTTATAGATATTTAGTGAATATATATGCAGGATCTAAACAAAAACTAGTAAGGTGAATCTATATATTACATGCTAAATTTATATCGTAATTCGAGTGCAAAAAGATTCAGGAGAGCTCAAAGAGGCCAAACCTATAAACGTTTGCTATTTGAAAATTTAGGCTTTTAGTTGTATTAGCAGAGTTTTATGCAACCTTTTTTTTTGGTGATATTAAGGTAGGAATGTAATATAGTATAAGAAAGCAACTTTACATCTCTGAGACACCAGAGTAGTTATATTGATCAAATAAATATATTTTAATAATTATATTTATATCATTTTTTTAATTAATTGATATGGAATACACGTGCGACGCACGTATCCAGAAATTAGTTATAATAAAAGCACGAATATTTCATGCTAAATGTTGGTAGATCCAAATATTCTTAAAATATTGATTGACTTTTATACCCTTAATTATTTATATTAATTTTCACAAGAAGTCATAAGAAAAGGATTCAATTGGAAATACTATCCATTACGATTAAGAATTGTAGGATAGAGATTTAATCATGAAGAAGTAGAGCAATAACTGAAATAAGAATCGATTTTGGAGAAGATAGTATTTATCACGTAAGAAAAAGTGAAATGTTATAACGAATCAAATTGGTAATGTTTCTCAATTTTTGTTATATCTTTTTTTAAGTTTTTTGTTTTAAAATTTGGTAGCATGTTTCCCAGGAAGCCATGCTTTGTTTACAACAATTATCTTTATTTTTATATAATTTGTTTTAATAGATATAATTAGTCTATATCTTTTGGGAAATCAAACTCTTGTAAGATTTATCAAAGTTAAAGAAAACTGAGGGATTATAATAGGGAAACTTACAAAAATGTCCCATTGGACCGAATTTTTGTGTCGAAGGAATTACAGGTTGTTATTTATGTAATCATCCAAGCGATAAACTTAAGATTTTTCCTTTCAGTTAAATATATTTGTTATTTAACTTTATTATTTTTTTAGAGGTATTCCTATTATGTTACAGAAATATGCATAATTTAACTCTTAGGACCATAAGTGCTCCATGTATCTAAATATCTAACTTATCTCTGGGTTTGTTTAAATATACGTTGTTTTTATTTTAATTTTTAAAACTAAAATGAGAAGATGTTTGAGAGCACAATTATTTGACATGAAGTACAACAATTATCATTATATATAATTTTTTTTATTTTTTTTAATGGGCACTAACATATACATGATTCACCTAGAATAATTGGGGGTAAATTTTAATTTTTTGAAGAAAAAAAATTATGAGAAAGGGAAATATTAGACTATAGAGAACTACGAAAACTTATTATAAAATTAATTTCAACATGATTTGATGCTGATTATCTATTTTTAATTTAATCAATTAGCTTAAATAGACTCTAGATCTTATTCATTTACAATCATTCTATTTGTGGACCTGGAGTAGTGACTTTTCGTATATTGCTTAATTTATGTGACTAAACGAGTATTGTATCATGCAAAAGAAAAGATTATAACTTGACTAAGTAATTTCACTATTTGCCGCAATATATTTTCTCAAAAAATCATAATACTGGATTGTATTTGCCGCACTCTATTTTCGGAAATATTTTAATATTGGGTTGTATTTGCCGCAAAGAGTTATGGACATTAAAAATTAGACGAATAGAACATACACAAAAAAAATATCGTGTACAAAGTAGTCAAAAATATTATATAAGATACTATCATATTGCATATTTTCACATTATAAATACAATTTGTCACAACCCGAATTTTCCACCATCGGGAGTCGTGATGGCGCCTACTCGTGGAAGATAGGCAAGTCAAGAAACTTTGCAAATATTAACCTATCTCGTTTTATACATGATTTAACAATTAAATTATTAATGAATAAGCAGTTAAAAGACAACGAAAAGTAGAATTTGGCGGAAGTCTGAACTAAATATAGAAACAACGTCTAGAAAGCCAATACAAGTATCTACCCAGCACCTAGTGTCACAACAATACACAGACTGTCTAAGATTACTACACATAAGAGTTTGAAATAAAAGACATAGTCTGTCTCAAATAAAAATGTCAACAGAACAAGAAAACTGATAGAAGAGACGCCGGGCCTGCGGTCGCCAACAAGGATACCTCGGAGTCTCGTGGACTGAAGGTCGGCTCCCTGACTACTGCTGCGCACCGTAAGCTGCTCTGACATTGGATTTGTGCAAAAGAGTACAGAGTGTAGCATCAGCACAACCGACCCCATGTGCTAGTAAGTGCCTAGCCTAACCCTGGCGAAGTAGTGACGAGGCTAGACTGGACTACCACATAAACCTGTGTAGTTATATATACATATACATCGAAATTGAGATACAGAGACAAGTAATCAATATGGGAAGGGGAGCATGTTATGGGGAAATAACAATTTCAAGTAAAAGTCGTCCAGTAACGAAGGAAACAACACAACTCAGACATTAATAAAGAAACAGAAAAGCAACAAGTGCACGGCATCACCCTTCGTGTTTTTACTCTTATCCTCACCAAGCAATGATACAATAAAATGTGCACGGCATCACCCTTCATGCTTTTACTCTCTTTCCTCACATATAATAAATAGAATCGGCACAAAATGGTATATCGTGCGGCACGGCATCACCCTTCGTGCTTTACTCTCTTTCCTCACAACAAGCAAACAATGTACGACATTACTCTTTGTGCTTTACACTCTTTCCTCACAATAAACAAACAATGCACAACATCACCTTTAGTGCTTTAACACTCGTCTTCACCCAAATAACAATCACAAACAAGGGGCAAGGAAATAAACAAAATAATAATAAAAATCCCGACAAGGGAACACAATTAAGCAATTAAATCCCGGCAAGGGTACAACATCAATAATCTCAACGTCCCGACAAGGAAAAAATAACCAATAAGCAGCAATATCCCGGCAAGGGAGCAATTTAAATACTCTTTCTCTCCCTTTCACTTTTATTCCATATCTCACTTTACCACTTGAGCCAATGCTCCAAAGGGTTCAACCATTTTATATACGTTCACAATTTTAATATAACTTGAGCCAATGCTCCTCGTTGTTCATAGGTCACAATTTCGTTTCACAAGATTCTCACAACAAATAGGAATCATCACCAAGGCAAGAGAAATACAACGAAATCAAGATATTCACAATTTAAAGACTAACGGTCATGCTAGACACCAAGGCAAGAGAAATACAACGAAATCAAGATACTCGTCACCATGTCTATATGTCGTACTCGACAATTACCACATAGGAAATATGACTCAACTCTTAATCCCTCAAGCTAAGGTTAGACCAAACACTTACCTCAATGCCTTGAATACAACTCAAGCCTCAATTATAGCTTTACCCCGCAATTCCACCTCCAATATGCTCGTATCTAATCACAAATTACTTAATTACATTAATAAACACGAAATGAATCAACCCCAATGCATGAAAATGAGTTTTCCAAAGTTTTACCCAAAAAGTCAAAAGTCGCCCCTGGCCCACATGGTTAAAACCCGAGGTTCGAACCAAAACCCGATTACCCATTCCCCCACGAACTCAAATATATAATTTGTTTTGAAATCGGACCTCAAATTGAGGTCCAAATCCCCAATTTTCCGCCTCGACCAATAGTGCTGTCTCAAATCTTGGTATATCTTTGCGGCACCCGGATGGATAGAGTACCGCGAACTGTGGGCCTCCTCTAGAATAAACTCTCGAAGCCCATCAACATTGGGTACACAAACTCGACCCTGCATCCTCAATACCCCGTCATCACCAATGGTCACATCTCTGGTATCGCCACGCAAAACCTTGTCCTTGAGGACAAGCATATGAGGCTCATCAAACTGACGCTCCCGAATACGATTAAATAAGGAAGACTAAGAGACCACGCAAGCTAGAACTCGACAAGGCTCCGAAAGATCCAATCTCACAAACTGGATGGCTAAGGCATGAACATCTATCGCCATGTGCCTCTCTACTATTGGTAAATAAGCTAAACTCCCCAAACTCTCTGTCTGGCGGCTCAAAGCATCGGCCACCACATTGGCCTTGCCCGCGTGATACAAAATAGTGATATCATAGGCCTTCAGCAGCTCTAATCAGCTCCTCTGCCGCAAATTAAGGTCCTTCTGCTTGAACAGATACTGCAAACTCTGGTGATCAGTATAAATCTCACAAGGCACACCATACAAATAATGACGCTAGATCTTCAAGGCGTGAACAATAACAGGTAACTCGAGATCATGGACAAAATAATTCTTCTCATGTACCTTCAACTGTCTGTACGTGTAGGGAATCACCCTACCATCCTGCATAAATACCGCTCCAAGGCCAACTCTCGAGGCATCACAATAGACAATATAAGACCCGAACCGGTAGGCAATATCAAAACTGGAGTTGTAGTCAAAGTAGTCTTGAGCTTCTGAAAGCTCTCCTCACACTCTTTCATCCACTGGAACGGAGCACCCTTCTGGGTCAGCCTGGTCATAGGTGCTGCAATAGATGAAAACCCCTGAACAAATCAACGATAATAACCCGCCAAGCCAAGAAAACTGTGGATCTCTATAGCTAAGGATGGTCTGGGACAACTCTGCGCTGCTTCCACTTTCTTTGAATCCATATTTATCCCCTCACTAGATACCACGTGACCCAACAATGTCGAATCCAACCAGAACTCACATTTTGAGAACTTAACATATAGCTTCTTCTCTCTCAAGGTCTGAAGCACTATCCTCAAGTGCTGCTCATGATCTTTCTGACTCCGGAAATATACCAGAATATCATCAATAAAGATAATGATAAATGAGTCAAGATATGACCGGAATACACTGTGCATCAAATGCATGAAGGCTGTTGGGGCATTGGTCAGCCCAAATGACATAACAAGGAACTCGTAATGGCCATACCAAGTCCTGAAGGAAGTCTTCGGGATATCTGGCTCCTGAATCTTCAACTGACGATAGCCTGAATGCAAGCCAATCTTAGAAAACACACGAGCACCTTGTAACTGATCAAACATGTCATCAATATGCGGCAAAGGATAAGGGTTCTTCACTGTAACCTTGTTCAACTGGAGGTAATCAATACACATACACATAGAACCATCCTTCTTTTTCAGAAATAAGACAGGAGCACCCCAAGGTGATGCACTAGGCCGAATGAAACCCTTATCAAGTAATTCCTGCAATTGTTCTTTCAACTCCTTGAACTCAGAAGGAGCCATACGGTACAGAGGGATAGAAATGGGCTGAGTGCCCTGCAACAGATCAATGCCAAAATCAATATCTCTATCGGGCGGCATGCCCGGAAGATCAGCTAGAAACACATCAGAGAAATCTCGTACTACTGGGACTGAATCAACTGTAGGGGTATTAATACTGATATCTCTCACATGAGCTAGATACGTGTCACACCCCTTCTTAACCATACGTTGAGCCTTAAGGAATGAAATAACTCTACTGGAAGTATGATCTAAGGTACTCCTCCACTCTACTCACGGTATACCTAGCATAGCCAGTGTCACGGTCTTCGCGTGACAATCAAGAATAGCATAATGGGGCGACAACCAGTCCATGCCCAGAATAACATCAAAGTCTACCATGCTGAACAATAACAAATCAGCTCTGGTCTCAAAACCACTAAGAGCAATCAAACACGACCGATAAACGCGGTCCACAATAAGAGAATCTCCAATGGGAGTAGCGACATAAATAGGAGAACTCAAGTAATCCCCATATACACCCAAATACGGGGCAAAATAAAAGGACACATAAGAATATATGGAGCCTGGATCTAATAAAACAGATGCATCTCTATGACAGACCAAGATAGTACCTGTGATGACAGAATCGTAGGCGACAACATCAGTAAGGGAAGGAAGGGCATTGTATCTGGCCTGGCCTTCCCTTCGAGGGTGACCTCTACCTCCTCGATCTCCACCTCTAGATGGCTGAGCAGGAAGGGTAGCAACTGGTGTTGTGATCATAGTCTAAGAACTCTGTAGGGCATGATGTGACTAAGAAGTCTGTGGAGGTGCACCCTTCCTAAGTCTGGGGCAATCCCTCACCATATGGCGTGTGTCACCACACTAAAAAAAAG
The DNA here is from genome assembly GCA_026770625.1 of Nicotiana glauca. Taxonomy (NCBI): domain Eukaryota; kingdom Viridiplantae; phylum Streptophyta; class Magnoliopsida; order Solanales; family Solanaceae; genus Nicotiana; species Nicotiana glauca. The sequence continues at coordinate 15,423 of MU701185.1, read as the reverse complement.
CTTTGGGAGGACACGGCAGCTGTGAATGGCTTAGGCCAGGTCTGCTGGATTGACCACAGAGAGACCCCGTGCAGGAGGCGCATTGGATACTGGTGGTGCATAATAAGTCTCCTGAGGTCTGGGAGGAGCTGGAATACCATTGGCTGCTAAAAGAGCTGAATGAACAGGGTGACTCATATAACCCCTACCATGATGACCTGCAGCTGGGGCACTGGCACCAGAATAATGGCCTGACCTCTTGGCCTCCCTCTCCCCTCTATCCCTAGCATGCATACCCTCAATCCTCCTAGCAATGCTCACCACCTGCTGATAAGAAATATCCATCTCTAACTCACGAGCCATGCTAGACCTGATGCTGGGAATAAGCCCCTTAATAAACTGACAAACCTTCTCGAACTGTAGAAACCAAAGCTGGTGCATGTCTAGCCAAGTCGGTAAAACGGATAGCATACTCCGAGACAATCATAGTACCCTAGCATAAATGCTCAAACTCTGCGCGCCAAGCGTCTCTGAGACTCTAGGGAATGTACTCTCTCATGAACATATCTGAAAACTGAGCCCAAGTCAGGGAAGCCGCCTTATCGGGACTGTCTAACTCATAAGCACGCCACCACTGATAGGCGATACCTCGAAGCTAGAAGATAGTGAAGGAAACCCCGCTCGATCCTAATATACCCATGGTACGAAGGATACAGTAGCACTCCTCTAGGAATCCAAGGGCATCATCTGAGGCTAGTCCACTGAATGTAGGAGGCTGATACTTCTTGAACCTCTCAAGCCTCTTCTGCTCCTCCACTGAAGCTACGACCCTCTCCTAGGGCTGAGCTAGGGCTACCAGTTGCACAGGAATAATCTCTGGGACTTGATCAACATGCACTCGTTACGCAGGATTGCGGGCGGGAGTCTGTGCTCCTCCCCCGGCCTAGGATGTAGCTGCAGCAAAGGGAAGCAATCCTGCCTGAGCTAGAGTAGTGTACATAGTCATAAACTATTGGTAGCACCTCGGTGGCAGCTCGCGCAGGTGCTTTGGCTGCACCACGTGCATTTCCTCGGTCTCTACCCCGGCCCCGACCTCTGGTAGCTCCAGTAGGGGGTGTGGGTGCCTGATCATCTCGGGTAGCACGTGTCCTCACCATCTGTGAGAGAATAGAAGACAAAATTTTAGAATTGTAATATCAAAATCTCGCACGACAAGGAAATCAAATGAAGTGGAAATTTTTCCTAACAGTTACATAACCTCTTGTAGATAAGTACAGAAGTCTCCGTACCGATCCGTGAGACTCTAAATAATCGGCTTGTGATTCATCACTCCTATGAACCTAGAGCTCTGATACCAACTTGTCACGATCCAAATTTTCCCTCCGTGAACTTTCATGACGGCACCTAGTCTCTACGATTAGGTAAGCCTAACAATTTCAAAAAAGGAACAAAATGCAGAAAACTAATAAAAACTGAAGATAAACTAATGTAAAAGTGTTTAAGATGTCGCTCGACATATATAATACAAGATCTCAAAAACTGAACAATTCCAAAAACCCGAAATCCCTTGAATCACAAGCTAAGAGATACATACAAGCTCTAACTCCAGAAATGTCTATCAACAAGGAAAATACATAAGGGCTAAACTAGTACAGAGAATAGAAAGGGACTCTTCGGTTTGCGGACGCGACAGATAAACCTTGAAGTCTCTACAAAAGCGCCTCGCCTCAAGGGTGATAAAACTGAGTGGGAGTACCTGGATCTGCATATGAAAAAACATGCGTAGAAAGGGTGTGAGTACACCACAGCGGTACTCAGTAAGTTCCAAGCCTAACCACGGTCGGGTAGTGACGAAGAAAGTCAGGGACCTACTGAGGATAAATGAAATACAGGGTATAACAGTATAGAATAAGATAGTATAGTTTAAGTGCAACAGTAAGAAGTAACACAAGCTATAACAGAGACAAAATGATCACGGAAAGGAATACAGTTCACATAGAGATAACAACCGGGGATCGCCCAGGATAGCGTCCTGTAGTACCAAATATAAATACACAGTGGAACTTCTGGGATACCGCCCCATAGTCCAACTCATAGTGCACGGGGATCTATTAGAATCCCGATTCGTAGTCCCAAATGTAAATACTCAGTATTGGAGAAACCTATCGGGTGCAGTCCCGTAGTTTCAATGTAAAATTGCAGGGGTATCTCCCGGAATACAAATCCGTAGTCCCAAAGTAAACATACATGGGGATCTCTCGGGATACCATCCCGTAGTCCCAAATTAAATACACAACAGCAACACGAATAATAATCAATTCAATCAAATTTCACACCAAGGTAAAACAGGTATTTCTACCCTAGTATGCTGCACATAATCCAAATAAGGCAGTTGAGCAAATAAGCAATTAAGTAAATTATACATACTTCCCTAAGCTAACAACAGGTTTAAATTGCAAATATTATAAACTGGAAAGGAAACACAATTTTAGTTACTTAATGAAAATCGAATTTTCAACAATTAGCACAAGTACACACTCATCACTTTACGTACAAGGCATTTCAAATATCAACAATACCAAATCCTAAGGGGAGTTTTCCCACATAAGGTTAGGCAAGCCACTTACTTCGAACCGGCTCAAAATCAACCCGAAACCACGCTCTTGCCACGAGTACTCGACTCCAAATGGCTCAAATCTATTCAATTCGGTTGCATAATATAAATAACACTTCAAGTAACTGATTCTACAAATAAATTCTAAGCTAATACGCGAAATTATGTAAAATAACCAAAAATGTCCTCTGGGCCCATGTTTCGGAATCGGGTAAAATTTATATTTTTAGAATCCTCATACTCTCACGGGTCTAACCATACCAAAATTATCCAAATTCAATGTCAAATTCCCAATCAAAACTCGAAATTTAGGTGTATGAACTTTCTCCAAATATTTTCCCCAATTTTGGTCTCAAATCCGAAATTAAATGACAAAACTAAGATTAGATTATAGGAATACAACTAGAAAGGGATTAGGAATCGTTACCCACTGATTTCCTCTTCAAAATCCTCCCAAAATTGACCTCTCCTGAGCTCCAAATCAATTTTTTAACTTTTGATTTCAAACCCTTGAAATTCTTATTTTCGGCCCAGCAAATCCGCTTCTGCGGCCAAGGGACCGCACCTGCGGTCCCGCTTCTGCGAAAAAACAACCGCAACTGTGGTTCTCACTTAAAGGCCTGGGACCGCACCTGCTCCATTGCAGATGCGTTTAGGCATCCGCTTCTGCAGTTCCTCACGACTCGCCCTTTGGCTGCTTCTGCGACTTGGTTCCGCATATGCGGGAGTCACACCTGTGGTCTCCCAACTGCAGATGCGGTTATGACAGCAGCCATAAACTTCAGTTGCAACTCCAAATTCCTAACTTTTCGTCAACCATCCGAAATCACTCCGAGGCCCCCCGGACCTGAACTAAAAGCACGAACCAGTCCAATACCATTGCTTAAACCTATACAAATCTTCAAAATACCTCAAACAACATTGAATCAACCAATTAGCATCGGATTCAATCCTAAGAACTTCAAAAACTCTCCTATTACGCTTTCGATTAAAATGTCTATTAAACCTCATCCGGATGACCTGAAATTTTACACACACGTAACATTCAACACTATGAAGCTACACCAACTTCTGAAATTCCATTTTGACCCCGATATCAAAATCTCTCTATCGAACTGGAAACTTTAAAAATTCAACTTTCGGCATTTCAAGCCTAATTACGCTACGGACCTCCAAAACACAATCCGAACACGCTCCTAAATATGAAATCACCCAACAGAGCTAACAGAACCAATAGAATTCCATTCTGAGGCCGTCTTCACACAGTTCATACTACAGTCCAAATTTTAAAACTTAAACTCTCATTTAGGGACTAAGTGTCCCAAGACTCTCCGAAACTCTAATTAAATACTCCCGGCAACTCACAATAGCAAACAAATACGGGGAATGCAGTTAATAGGGGATCGGAACATAAATTCTTAAAATGACCGACCGAGTCGTTACAGTTATACTGTCTAACTCTCTCTTTAATGTTCTCCGGCATTCATTTCTTCCTTTGGATCTCGCTATTATTTGTTTTGTCATCTGTGTGTCCTATGTGTTTTCTACGCTTTATCAATATGATGAAATTATTGATCTCCATTTTACTGGAGAATTTCACTGATTAAGTGATTTTCAGTTTGATCAAATAACAGGTAACTTAGTTCTCAGATGATAAATGTGAATATATGCCTTTTACAGCAGCAAAGTATGCTACAAGGATAAATCAGTCCCCTAAAGATGACCTTTTATACATGATTTGTTTGTTCAAAGGGATGCATTAGCAATTGATAATAGGATCAAGGCTCTTTAGTTCAAATGCATCATTGGTTTGTTTATATAAGGCCATATCTTACTAGAATTGTCCATTTGACTAATTATCTAGAGTTTTGAAAGACTTTTTGATTTCTATAATTTTATGTTGATTTGCATTGCACTTGAGGAGTATGTTTTATATTTTTCGGCATTAAAAGCATTTTTTAGTACAAATGAAGAGTATTTTCTATTTAAATTTAAACTTTAGCATAAGTCTATTAGTTTACTGATTTTTATATAAATCTGATGTAAAGAGCAGCCTTATATTATATCTTGATGGAGGAATATTGCTTCAGATACATTGCTGCGAGTTGCTTCTCTATGTTTTTAGTACCATCACGGGGATGTGATTGACACTGAATAATTTTAGCTCAAGAACAAGAATTTTTCTTACTAAAAATGTAGGGAATAAACTACCATTTGTTTTGAAAAATGAGTAAGTCTTGATAAGGTACCACTTTTTTACTATGTATGTACTTTATCGGAAAAAATTAATATACACATAATGACTATATAAAGTTTTATTTGGCTTAAAGTTCAGTCCCTTGGAAAATTAGTAGTTGTATTACGTCCCATTTTGAATCGAGCAATATTAAACAATAGATATAATCAGAAAAGAGATATTAATTGTCAAGAAATACATATGAATTCCACCCTTTTTGCATTATAAATTTATTTATTTTGTTATTTTTATTGCATCTTTTTTAATATAAGTTCACACATTTATTGCCCTTTCTTTTAAATCCCAATAGACATAGAGCGCCTTTTAAAGCTTTTCGCCTTTGACATTCCTGATAAAGATAATTATTTAAAATTATATCTCTTTTTTGTATATTCTTTTCAACTTCTTGACTTTGTAGATCTTTTAAGAATGTACAAGCTTCATTCCACTTAGAATTTATCTCATTGAAATAGCTTTGTATTCAAAACATAGAAAAAGATTTAATTCCCATGATCAGGGAAGACTCAACGCTCCTTCTTTGTCACTTTTTAGAAATACTATGAATGATCTATCTTGATACATTTTCTACGATCCCTCAACATTTATTTTTTACTTATTTATGTTTATTCTTGTCACGACCCAAACCCCGGTCGTGATGGCGCCCAATACATTGTTAGGCAAACCCGACCATTACCCATTTACCATTCCAATTATTATCTCAAATATTCTAAATTAGGTAAAATCTCCTGTTCCCATAATGATAAAATGAGTGCGGAAAATAAAATAACTAAAATAACAGTCCATCAGGATCTGGTGTCACAAGTCTGAGCCTCTACATACAACGGAATAATATCCTATACAAGCCAAGTCTAAAGCAAGAGTAAAAGAGATAACGAAAAGGAGAGATCGGGTCCTGCGGACGCCGGCAGCTACCTCGATAACTCTGCAACTAACTGATGTAGCAACACGGTATCAACTGCCCTCCTGGATCCCTGTATCTGCACATAAGGTGCAGGAAGTAGAGTGAGTACTCCAACTCAGTGAGTAATAGCAATAAATAATAACTGAAGGAAAGAAAACCTGTAAGAACACTATGCAGTTCTATAAGTAACAGTACAAGTAGGAACAATTCTAAAAGGGGGAAAAGTCCAGTTTCAGTCTACTACGGTTCAACAGTTATCCAACACAGCTGCGGCGCGCAGCCCGATCCTTACTAATGCTGCTGCGGCGTGCAGCCCGATCCAATATAATATATATAATGCTGCGGCGTGCAGCCCGATCCAATATAATGAATATAATACTGCGGCGTGCAGCCCGATCCAATATAATGAATATAATGCTGCGGCATGCAGACCGATCCAATATAATAGCAACTGCGCTCACTGGGGTTGTGTGCAGACTCCGGAGGGGCTCCTTCAGCCCAAGCGCTAAAATACTGCGGCGTGCAGTCCGATCCATATATATATATCATATATATAATACTGCGACGTGCAGTCCGATCCAATACATGCATATGTATATACTGCTGTGGCGTGCAGCCCGATCCGGTATATATATCAAATGCCTCACTATGGGTCCTTGACTCCTCTCAGTCAATATAGATTTGGCCTCTCGGGCCTACTCAGCTAGAACAGGGTATTCAACCCTAGGTATTCTCATTTAGAGTGCATTGAGCTAATACCGGTTCATGTTATGTTTTACAGTTAAGAGTACGACTGAGAGTATGTGTTCAACAGGTATAGTGGTCATTTAGCTCCACAGGCTCCCCTAAGGTTCTACAGATCGGCACACGGCCCCAAACATGAAAACTAGCCCAAATGTACGGATATAAGCTCAGTCTCGGTCAATAAATACAGTAAACCATCAATCGGGACGAACCAAGTCCGAATCCCCAGTCACAATAACACCACGCCCATCACACGACGCGTGTTTCATCTCAACATAGCACCGTATAGTGCAAATACGGGATTTCAAACCCTCAGTATATTATTCATAACTACCACTCACCTCAAACCGGCCAAAATCCTAGCTCGGCTTGTG
>MU701182.1:4962-24942 GCA_026770625.1 Nicotiana glauca | reverse complement strand
ATTTAAGTTTTCAAAACTTAGAAGCATGGCTGAGTTTGCAAAACAGTATCTAAAACCTTGGACTGAAACCAAATGATATGCAAGATATGCTAAAACAGTAATATCAATCCCCGAAGAATTTTACAAGTCGGCACAAGGCCCCAAACATGTCAATCAGCCCAAATTATGATGATAACAAATAATTTCAGTCAAATACGCGGTAAAATCAACAACCGGGACGGACAAGGTCACAATCCCAAATGGTGCTCTACCCCACGCTCATATCCGGCGTGCAACTCACCTCAATACAGCACTATGATATGCAAATCCGGGGTTTCAGACCCTCAGGATATCATTTACAAGTATTACTCACCTCGAACCGGTGAAATCTCTAGCTCGCGATGTCTTTGCCCCTCAATTCGGCCTCCACATGCCTCGATTCTAACCAAAATAAGAGCGAATGCGTTACAATATGCCAAGGGAACAATGCCCAATCGAAAACAATAGAAAAATATCAAAAATCTCGAAACTAGCAAAACCCGAGCCCCGGGCCCACATCTCAAAATCCAGAAATTTTTACATCAATACGATCCTTATCTCGCTACGAGTCTATACATACCAAATTCACAAAAATCGGAGTTCATTTGACCTCTTAAATCACCATTTCTATCCAAGAGGGTTTTCTACCCTTTTCAACAAAAATTCTCAAATTAAATACCAAAACTTGCAATAGATTTGAGTTATACAACCAAAATTGAGTTAAGAGTACTTACCCCGTTGTTCTCTCCAAATATCTCCCGAAAAATCGCCTAATCCGTGCTCCAAATCGTCAAAAATGGCAAATGGGACGAAATTTGGACTTTATTCTACTGCCCAGAGATTTGTTCTTCGCGTTCGCGGTCCTTCTCTCGCATTCGCGAAGAACAAAGTTCCAAAAATTCATTTTCCAAACTCTGCTCGGACAGCCTCTATTGTAATGGTCATAACCTTTTACACACAACTCCAAATGACTATTATAATATGTTTCCGGAAACTCGATTCAAATAGATACAACTTTCGTTTTTGAATCACCTTAAAATTCCTTGTAGATAAAAAGATATGAGCTTCCGAAGTAGGACCTACGCGACAGAAAATTCCTTCTTCGCGAACGCGAAGCACTGTCGCGAACGCGAAGAACAAATGTCCCAGATGACAATTCCTTCTTCGCGAACGCGAAGACCAAAAGTCTCAGAAGCCAATTTCTTCTTCGTGAATGCGATAGGACCTCGCGGTTGCGAAGGACAACACCAGATACCAGCAACAGCAGTTCAAAACCTTCCAAAAATGACCCATTGGCCATCCGAAACACACCCGAGGCCCCCGGGAACTCAACCAAAAGCACCAACATGACTTAAAACATTATCCAAACTTACTCGAACCATAAAAACACTATCATTAACATCAAAATCCTCAAATATCATCAAATTAAGGCCTACGTTTTCTTTAAACATCCGAAACTCACATTCGATCAAAAACCCAACCAAACGACGTCTGAATGACCTAAAAATTTGCAGACATATCCAAAATCACCTAATGAAGCTACTGCAATTCTTCGAATTCCATTCCGACCCCCGGATCAAGATCTCACCTATCAACCGGAAATCGCCAAAATACTTACTTCGCCAAAATAGACAAACATCTTCACCGGACCTCCAAAATTACTTCCGATTGCGCTCCTAAGCCTTAAATCATCCCCCGAAACTAACTGAATTGTCGGAATTCAATTCCGAGCCCTCTAACACACAAGTCAACATTCGGTTGACTTTTCCAAACTAATTCTTCCTTAAAGAGACTAATCGTCTCATTTCTTACCGAACTCTATCCGAATCGCTTCAAATTCACCAAACACATATACTGAAACATGAGGAAGCATAAAACGGGGAAAGTGGGACGTAAACGCATGAGACGACGGGTCGGGTCGTCACAAACAACTACCATGCAACTAGAACATATCGTTACTCAAACGATACTACTACTAAGGTACAACTTTATCATTTGTCCATTTGAGTTTAAAACTAACTTATTATAGATTTTCGATCAAATCTATCGAAGGTACACGATCTTGAAGACACCTTTTTACACGAAGGCCTTAGGTTTTAAAGCATGTGTTGCACTCATTTTCACTTAGATCGGATTTTGTCCCAAATGGGTTTTACCGGCAAGGTTTTTAATGATGCAACGATTATGTGCTACCTAAGGAGAACTCAACAGTATCCAAGGCTTCTTTTCAATCAACCTCGAATACTGGGGGGCATCACCCTCAGAGGTTATATTTTCAAGGAGAATACTTCACAACTAAGAGGGCCTTGATAGGAAAACTTTGTAATGGGCCAAACGGTCAGATGAACCGTGTCCATATAGAATAGTCGAGCCCTAACGGCAAAACATGTATGGATGTATCAAATTAGTCGAAAGAAGCATTCTACTTATATCAAAAACACTTTGTATCTCAAAAAATTCTACTATTATATGAGCTCTACGCTTATAATCCTACGGGAAACGGCTTAAGAGCCAAAACATAAAATCACCCCCAAATATTCGGGGACTATCATCGACAGTCAACACATCCGAGTCACCCAAAACTCAGACCCATAAGACCTCAAAGAGGCATCCCATCAAAACAAAGGCAAAGGCCAATATACTGGGGACTACTTTCAAACAAGTTCAAAAAGTTATCGGGAAACAAGTCCAAGTGACATACCCGAAGGCTACGTCCATATTAAAGACTACGATCATATAAAAGGCTATGACCTAAGTAATAGGACTCAGAGACGTCCTAGTTCCGATATAAATTAAAGGCTTTCAAACATTGAAAAACTTGTTAAATCAGGCTACCCTCGTCAAAAGCAAATATAAAAGGGCTTTAATAAATTCAGCCCTCGAAAAATCTAAGGACTTCGATAAATTCAGCCCTCGATTAATCCAAAGGCTTCGATAACATCGATTTTTGGAAACACCTCAAAAGGTATTCGATGATGTTTACACAAACAAATTACTAATAAGGTTCTGGTACGTCGAACCTTCAAAAACCCAAATGGGTACAAAAAACACATGCTAAGGCATACAAAAATTGTTTACTAAGTCTTTTAGCCGGAAAAGAGGAAAAATTATAGCCACTTTAAAGGCCGAATCGGCCCAACTTAAAGAGCCTAAGGGCCAATATATAAGAGCCTAAGGGATAACTTAAAAGAGCTTAAGGGACAAAATATATAGAGTTCGACACCTCACTCTTACTCAACTCGTACTCAAGAATCCCATTATTCCGAGATCATATCGAACTCATTTTAAGATTAGCTCGAGGATTAACAAAACCTTAAGATGTATTGTATTGATCAATAAAACCAAAGGGTTTATATGTTCTGAGTCTGAACCAATACTTGGACTGATTGTTTGAATTATCGAAATCTTCCGTAAACAAAAACAAAAATTCAACATAAGTTGAGGATAAGGAGAATAGTTACTTTATATTCATAAGGGGTGTTTTACAAAACATATTTACAACGCCCGCAAGGGGACCTTGAATATAAATGAAAAGGATAACCTAATCTATTCACGGGGTCATATCCCTAGGAGAGCAATCCTCAGGAACTGCACCTTCAGCAACTCTATCTTCGAGGGCCTCCTCTCTTTCGGGACTATCTTCTTCACCTTCCCCATCCTCGGAGCCACTTGCTATATCCTCATCTTTGAAAAAGACAAGAAACCTGCCATCAGTTTCCCGCACCTTTGCCTCGTCTATATCCTCGGCAAGGTTGAACCCCCGGGCATGGATTTCTTCGAGTGTCTCCCCCCGGGCCTGGAACTTGGCCAAATCATTACTCCAGTTTTTTCGGTTGGAGGCCTCCCTCAACTCAGCTTGAACGTCTGCGGTGTCCCTTAAGTATACGGTAATGGATTTACCAGTTGCGTCATTCGTTTTCTCAGTTTCAGCCTTAGCTTGTACAGCTTCGGCCTGGGCTCTAGCGAGCTCTGCCTCTAACTCCTCAATTTGCTTGGCCTGGGCCAGAACCTTCGCTTTAATGACTCAGAGTTGAGTCTCAGCCTAGGCCAGTTAGGCTGTAAAAGCTTCCTTATAGGTATCAAGCTGATCCATGTTCTTCTTCCACCTATGACAATCATCTTTAACTTGATCAACCTCGCTCCGGAGCTGCCCAATCATCTCAAACTTTTGCTGCAGCTGAGATATCAAAGTGTTAGCCTCAGAAGTAGGACCAAGAAGATCATATCCTATTAATATCACAGTTACCTGCTCATCTATCTCGACTCCTTTTTCTGGGCTTTGGCCAATTCAGCCCGAAGATCCTTAAGCTCATCCTCCTCTTGGTTACAAAGGAGCCTCAAGGCCTTCTCGTCGCCTAAAATTTTCTTAAGCTCGGCCTAACATTGGCTCAGCTCAGCTTTAAAATTTACAATGGCCTATATATGAAATGAAGATATATCAGTCAAATGGACAGAAATAAAGATAAAATTACAAAAATAAAAGTAAGTACTTACCCGAGAGATGAGACGCTAGGCCTCTTCAAAGAGGATATATGCATTATTAAGGTCGGTGGTATCATCAACCCCAGCAAAACAACTTTGAAAGGGATCTTCTTCGAGGACCTTGCTTGGATCGGGCATATGCAGAGCGTTAGGTTCTTATATTGCATCCTCGAAATAAGTTGGCAAATAAAGGGAGTGACCTATTGTCATGGCCCTGAACTTGTTACTCGGGGCGTTCTCATTAGTTTCGGGGGTCTCAGCATTTGCCCCTTCCAACATATTTGTTGAACGCGGAGGAACGATCGCAACACCCAGGGACACAAGGGCCTTGCCCGCATCTTTCTTTGGGCTTCCTTCACCATGAGATGAGGTCTCTGGTTTGGAGGGCTTGGCGGCCTCGATTGGTTTTCTGGTTCGAGGCACCAACGCCGACTCTTCACCATCATTTTTGTTCGTCATCCAGGGAATCGTGGGCCGAATTTGCGTCAGCATAAGCAAATCCCTTCCGCAGCCTTCGAGCAGGGGTTTTCTTATCTTGAGGGTCTTCAGCCTTTGAGACCCTCTTCTTTTTGTTTTCCTTCCCCGATTGTGGGATTGAAGGCTTGATCTTTTCCCCGAGCGAAGCCAGCCTCATATCGAATACATCTCCAAGGCCTACACAAGAAAACGTGAATAACTTGACGCTCTCAATGTCTGAAAAGTATTTGAAACTTGGGAAAAGCACTTACCATGATTCTTGGCCTCCCACTGGCCCTTCGATAATTCACATCACTTGCGTTCATCGTAGGAGGAGGTGGCAGCTAACTTTCAAACCTAATCCTCGAGGTATGGCGCTGCGTGGGGCGCCCAGGCAGTAGCTTCCAAAAGAAGGGTAAAGACATTATGAAATGTGAAAACAGAATATAAATAGATACTGGGAAAAAGAACTCCATTTACGATTAAAGTTCCACCTCTCCGAGAAAGGCATTTTATCCCTGGGGATGAAATTCGAAGTTCTTACTCTAATGAACCGGCTTATCCATCCTTGATTTTTGGTTTCATTAGTACTGGAAAAGAAGACTTTCGTTGTTCGACATTGCAGCTTGATAAGCTCTCGAAATAGCCAGGGCTGATATGATCAAACCAGGTGGTTGAGCGTGAATTCCAGCCCATCCACCTTTTCGAAAAAGTAGCGCAGCATGATCACGATACTCCAAAAAAGGGGTGAATCTAGCCAAGGGTGACATTTTATGTTTTGCAGAAGTCGATCACCACCGGATCGAGGGGACCCAGTATGAAGGGATAAGTGTAAATACTTGAAAACCCCTCTACGTGGGTAGTAATGCTTTCCCCGGGGCTTGGGATCTGAACCACGACCACATCTCCCAAACCGCACTCCTTCTTCACATCTTTAAGATGCTTCTCTGATATCAAACTACGATATCGAGATGCATGCTCACATCAGCCTGGGACATGGGGGGATTTTTAATACTAAAGTCCTTCTTAATCACGTAAGAGCCGGGGATGATTACTTCAAGAGTCGGCGGCACAACCAATTTTGCCGGGTGAGAGGTAGAAGAAGTCGATGCTTTTTTTTTGGAACCATTTTGGAAGTTTTAGTCATGGTTTCAAACTACAGGATAAAGATTGTGCCAGAATGTGGTGTTTTTACAAGAACCCGACATTTTTTAATGCTTAAAGAGGCGGTGGAAACAGGTGATTAGAGAAAAAGATGAAGAAGGGAAAGATGTAGTAAAAGAGTAAAATTTTTTACTCAAAGGAATAGCCTCATATTTATAGGAGGACAGCGACGGTTCGGCGACACTAGTGGTCGACCAGTACTAGCATGCATTTAATATTTTGGGGATACGAACCGACGGGACGTTTCAGTCACTTCAAACACCTGCGTCATAGGGATGATGCCATCGTGATGGGCTCCAAAAATCGAAGTTCTAATTTCTTGTCATCTTATTCTAAGAAATATGGGGACTATCTGTATACGGTTAAAATCATAGGTCTCCGATTTACATGATCGAGGGTCCTTCATAGGCTCGAGTTCAGGCAAGGTCGAGTTCGAGATAGGTGGACCAGAGGCAAGCTCGAAGACATAGTGCAATGCCTGGAGAAAGGGGTACGAGGAATACCATGCCCGAGTATACTCGATCTCGAAGTAGTACTGTTAAGAATTTGTAACAGAATGAGCTAGATTCCTGCCACGTCCTCATAATCGTGGCACAAATCCCATAATAAGATTGTGAGATCATCTATTATATAAAGTGGACCCCAATCATTTGTGAGATCATCTGATCACTGAGAAAATAATATATTCTCTACTTTTTGCCTACTATTCATCAGCATTGTCCTTCAGCTCTACTGTTCTTACTTTACTTATCTTATTTTATTGCTATTATCCTATCTCGAGGTTGCTACTGCAGAGTTACGTTGGTTTGATTCACTAACCTCTTTTATCTTTACTCTTTATTTTTTGATTATTAATCGGTATTGAACTAAATCACATATCTTTAAAACTAGAAATCAACTTTAATTATTACTCGTATTTTCGAGGTAAACAATTATATTATTTGAACGCGCTTGATACAAGTTGATCTTGTGGTAAGATGGTTCAGCAGGTTCAAAATCAAATGAAGTGTTTGAAACCTAGCAGCAACTTTTTGCATAGTTCTATTCTAAGTCACACTTTGCATCACAAGTGTACGTGGGCCTAATAAATAGGGGATCTAGCATAGATTTTATATTTGATCTCCTACTCAATCCAATAAGAATTAATCTACGGTCTATTTAAATTCATAAGATCAAAAAGATTTATAAAGTAATGTCACACCTCCTTTTTTACTACATCCTCGGAAGGGATATAATAAAGGGAGTTATTTCCAACTTGAAGTGACAATCGAAATGAGATTATTATTAAAAATTTAGAGTCGCCACTTGGGAGATTTATGGTGTCCCAAGTATCCGGTTGAATCCCGAATCGAGGAAATTATGACTCTGTTTACAGTCTGCGAACCAGAAATCCGAGTAAAGAATTCTGTTAACCTAGGAGAAGGTGTTAGGCATTTTCGGGTTCTGTGGTTCTTGCACGGTCGCTCAACTGTCATATTTGGCTTGGTTATTTGATTTTAAAACATGTTTCAACTTATGCTTTTTAACTTTGAACCGTTATTATTATTATTTATTTTAAGAGAATTGCAACGCCGTGAAAATACATCTCGAACCACGTCACATAAATGCACCTGCGGTCTTCGACACATTTTGACTTCGTTGAGATTCGAATTTGGGTCACACAAATGTGCACCCATATTTAGGAAGATAAAATTAGTTAAGTAACGGACCTAAAGCAACTAGCGTGTTTATTATCTTTGCGGGTGACCGTGAAATTCACTAAATGGAATGTCCCAAATGCTAAGGATTTCAACACAAATATTGATCGAGGACCCCACAATTTATGTGTTTTGTTTAGCGAGGTTCATCTCGTTTTATTATTTTAAAGAACAAACCTAAAGCAATCTATAGTTTTCTACTTAGTATTTGTCTCTAATAACAAAAAAAAAAGTCTTAATTAATTATTATGGTTTAAACACTACTATATTTGGGTCCATGGACTCATATGAATTTTTATCCTTAATCAGCTGGGGTCCTGAACATAGCCCATATAAAGAAACCATTACCCAGGTGGGTACAAACACAAATCAATCGCAGATTTGGGCCCAGGTCCAAGCGAGCACACAATCAGGATAGGACCTGGGTCATTCGCTAAAGTACTGAGGCTCAAATGGCCTGGAATTAGGCTGACTATTAAACCAAACACAATTTCAATTAAATCAATCCAAGTACCCACTGAATTTATCCCAGGTTATTTTACTCAAATGAATAGGATAGTAATTGTTTGATCTCCAATTTGAGGCTTAGATTATTTTATCTATTTAACTACTGGTTAGTTCTTAAACACCACTAAAGGTGAAAGGCAAATTAAAGTGTGACCCGATTTAACAACAACAATTCGTATCCAAACAGCTTGATCATACAATTCTACTAACACTACCACGAGCGGGTTAAGTAGTTCAAGACATTCTAATTAATGATGCATGTTTAATTCAAGCAAACTACTGATCTGAGCCATTAACCTAAAATTTCAACACCTATATATTAAGAACTAATCTGCTTTAAATTACTGCAATACAACAGAGGTTCAGCTTGACATTAAACTTGATTTCAAAATCAAATGCGAATCCAACTGTTTCTGATTCTTCTTTTTGAAAAAAAAGAAATAAACGCTAAACTAAGCAGGTACTAAATACACTGAAGCTACAGTTGGACAATCACAAGTTGAAACAGTCCAAATACAGTCCAATTTATGCGATGTAGGAATGATCCTAAATAAATACAAATCATCTATTATTCATTCTATTGTTAAAGCTTGAACACAGATCCCAGGAAGCAAATAGGTGAGCATTTCTTTTTCTTTCAACTTCAACTTCAAAGCTACATCAACACGTGGTTTGAATAGGTACCTGGAGTTTGCAAATAAGGAGGAAAATGAGATTCAATCAGCAACAGATGACAAGCAGCAGCAACAGGACAGTTTTAAAACCAACACAACACCAAATCAACCAGCAATGAACTCAAACAAAAGCCCGGAATGATTCGTAAACCCAACAACAACAGTCAACAACCAAAATAGACTCAATTGAACTCGAATACACCCAAAGGCACAATCAGTAGACCTCAGAATAGTTTCAGCAACCAGAAAAGTGAGAATCAATACTTAAAACTCAAATTTCACCTAGAAATCCAATGTAACAGTATTTATTTTTAGGTTTTTTTTGTTGCTATTTTCTATGTTTTTTGGTATTTCTCAATCTTTTTTTCTTTCAAGAAATGTCCTAAGTTCTCTTCTGTGTATTTTCTGATTCCCCCTCTCTTTGATGGGCATGTGTCTATTTAAACAACAAAATCAGCCCATTTCCAGCTCTTAAGAGCCTTTTTCAATTAAGAAACTATTTATCCCATGTTATTCCCTTAGTTTTCAACCAATAAAACACTAATCAGAGTTTCACTATTGACACACTTTTCCCATTATTTTAATCTACTGGTATGGGCAGCCTATTTTCTAATCAATTCCCCTTAACCTCCCCATATTATTCCTGATTTCCAACCTCTAAATGTATTTGTTATGGTGTCAGCTCTTCAATTCTTTATCAAAACCCCATGCTATTTCTGATTTCCAGCCAATCCCCTTTTATTTTTTAATTCATTAGTTAATGGTAACACTGAATATTCAGCTGGCAGACCACTCAAACTAAACCTTTTCCAAGTTTTCAAATTCCAAATTACCCCTGAAATCCCTGAAACTAATATCGTACCCCAATAAGAAAACCTAACAATTGACTTAATTAATCTAAGCTAATTCCAAATTAATCACTGTCACATCTCCTTTTTTTACGTGTTTTTTGTTTTAATACACCCCGTGAAGGGCGTAAAGGAGTTTTTCCAATTAAAGGACAGTCGGAATGGGATTTATTATTATTTATTCAGAGTCGCCACTTGGGAGATTAATGGTGTCCCAAGTCACCGGTTGAATCCCGAACCGAGGAAGATATGACTCTGTTAACAGTCCGCGAACCAGAAATCCGGATAAGGAATTCTGTTAACCCGGGAGAAGGAGTTAGGCATTCCCGAATTCCGTGGTTCTAGCACGGTCGCTCAACTGTTGTATTTGATTTTATCTGATTTCAATACATGTTCTATTTTTATGTGTCTTTTATTAATAACCCACTTTTATTCTATTATTTATTTATTTTTACAAGAATTACAATGTCATGAAAATGCATCTCGAACCATGTCGGTACGCCCGTAGCCTTTAACACATTTCGCCTCGTTGAGATTTGGATTTGGGTCACATAAATGTGCACCCGTTTTTGGAAGGTAATATTATTAACATACACGCCTAAGCGACTACGTGTTTATTATCTTTGGGGAAGACCGTGAAATTAGCTAAACGGTCCTCCCAATTTCTAGTATTTTTTAAGCAATTATTGAGGGCCCCACAATTCACTTGTTTTGTTGGGCGAGGCTCATCTCATTTATATTCTTTATTAAAGACCAAACTAAAATATGCTAAATTTTCTATTAAAGGATTATCTCTAAAAAAAAAAACAAAGAAAAAGTTCTAACTAATTCATTATATGAACGTTTTTATTTATTTTGTAATATAAACCAATCCAAGTGTATTTTTTAGATTTGGGCTCAAAAAACTCAATATGTATGCTATATAAAGTCTCACAACAATAGGCCTTAAACAAGTCAGGATAATTATCAACTACAGCAGCCTAGGCCCAAATGTGAGATAACTAGTTATGGAAAATGGGCCTGAATCGCATGAACTGAGATTAAAACCAATGAACCAGGCCATAGGGCCTTAAGTGCAAACCAAAATTTAATTCAATTTAAAGACGAAAACATGCTGTACTGATTTCAAACTATTCCTAAATGTATTCAATAACATTGTGAAAATTAACAGAACCTTTTAATTTTTTTTTATTTCATAATCAGATTTACTTATTAATCTATTTATTTATGAGTCCCGGATATTTGCAAAATAAGAACCATACAAGAGACATGATTTTTAAAACCAAAACAAGCTAATATTGAATTACGGAAAATGTCATTACCACAGAAAACACCTGAAATTATTATTCTACTTACTAATTTCTACAATCAAAGTTAGACTAAGCTATCAAAATAAATTAAAATCAGTAAAATATTTTCAGATTTTCATTATCAACTGATTGTTCGAAACTATTTAGATCTAACAATTATTCTACTAACTCAATAGATTCTAAAATTCTACTAGACTATTATTACAAATCAATTATCATTTATAATCTAAATACAGTAGTAAAACAGTCCGAGAATTATAGTCCAATACAAATTCAACTAATCCTAATGAATACAAATGATTATAGTTAAATTCTACATACATTCGTAGATCTAATTAGATCAGAACATAGACATTGCAAATAGAATTTTTTAGAACGGCAAGTAGACATCTTGTTTCATTGATCAAACTCTAAATTACATCAATGATGATAGCCGTGTACTTGATCAGAGAATATGAGAAAAAAGAGAATTAGATCTCTAAAATCAGCAACAGCAACAGGAATTAATGCAGAAAATTTCAATCACAGCCTCAACATCACAAGATTTTAACCAACAGTAGAATATATAGACCAGGAAAACACAATTGACCACTTTCAAAACAAAATTCCCAGCCTTTCAATCACCAGAACCAGAGACAGTTAACAAAACAGCCTTCAAATTGAACTTAAATTAATGAAACAGTGAATTTTTGGATATTTTTTACTAAGTCTAATGTTTTTGAGTTTTTGGAGTATTGAACTTCGAAAATTTGGGTCTAGAATAGCAGAGATTACTTGAGAATTATTTCAGATTCTAAAACTTCGTAAAATGAGGCATATAGATGCCTATTTATAGATTTGAAAATGGAGGGAAATTCATATTTTCAGAATTTATGATTTAGTCCCTTTTATTTCAGTTTTACACTTATTCTTTATTTTATATTTCAATTAACTACCTTTATTTGTAAAAAATCACACTAGTTACCCCATATAGAACCTTCTATCTTAGTGTAATACCCTATTTGCCCCTACTTCACTTAGAAAGTTACCCTATTGCTATTTTTCTCTACCCAGAATGCCCCTACTTCTTTTGGTTTATTTCCATTATCCCATTTTATGTATCCAAACTAACCCTGAATTTAGATCAGATTTACAATTTACCCTACTGCCCTTTTACCCCTAAATTACTAACTGATTATCAGAATTAAGGTCTAATTTGACTGCTAGTTAATTAATCAAAAATTAATCAGAAACTAACAATTAGAGATTTAACTAATGACTTAGGAACCTAACAGCTATAACCAATCGACTAATTATTAATTATCAACTATAACCAAAAATAATACTAATTAACCCAAAGTAATAAAATTCATCACTAATCAAAATCAACAATTATAACTAATATTATCAGACAAAAACAAATTAAAGATATTTCTGCAAACTAATTTCATTTTTAATGTCAAATTTATTTTTTGAACGAAATCAGAATCCATAACCTAATAATATCTATTCTAAAAATTAAAATATAACAAGATAAACCCTAATCAATGATCAATTAAACATGCAAAAAAACATACATGCAAAGAAAAAATAAGAAACAGAAAAGGAAAATGAAACAGAAAAAACTTAGCTTTTTAATCGGACAGTCTTTTTCTTTTGTGTTTTTTTTAGTCGTCAAAATATCCAGGAATCCAGGGGTCTTGGCATCATCTTTCTTGAATTTTGGTCACCGGAGAACTTTAATTTTTTATTCGAGCCGTTCTAGTGACTTTTAAGGCTCAAGGCTTTCGAAATTAGGTTGAGGGTGTCAAGGAGGTGGTTTGGTGTGATTTTGGGCTTGATTGGTTGAAGTTGTGTTCGCCGGAGTTAGGGTT
This sequence comes from Nicotiana glauca, assembly GCA_026770625.1. Classification (NCBI taxonomy): domain Eukaryota; kingdom Viridiplantae; phylum Streptophyta; class Magnoliopsida; order Solanales; family Solanaceae; genus Nicotiana; species Nicotiana glauca. The sequence continues at coordinate 11,933 of MU701182.1, read as the reverse complement.
CCGGCGACACTTTTTTGAATATTCGAGGCAAAAGAAGGAGATTCGAAGGAAAAGAAGTTGAGGGGTGGACTCAAGGGTTCGAGGTTGTTCTGGGGTGTTATTTGGGGGCCGGTTGGTGTAAGTTTCGTCTCCCGCCGGTAGGGTTCCGGCGGGGTCGGAGGGGGTTTTATGGCGGCTGAGGAAGACGGGGGATGAAAGAATATGAAATGATTTTAGGTTTTGTTTTTGTATTAGGTATATTAAAAGTATGATAATGAATTGGGACCGTTGGATTAGTCAGAATGAACGGTTGAGATGGAATGGGTACTTCAAATGATGTCGTTTATTTTAATGAAGTCCAGATCCTGTCCGTTAGATCAAAACGATCAAGGGCTGTGATTGAGAGCCTTTAAACGCCGTCGTTTTACTTATTAAAAGATCGAACCCAGCCGTTAGATTACTTATTTTCAACGGCTCAGATTTAAAAGCCCCAAAACGGGGTCGTTTGGTCATGACTGGGAAGACGGGTATGGAACTTGGGCCTGGGCGGGTGATTTATTATTTGGGCTAGTGTACTTGGCCAAAATTTTAAAACAATTAATTCGTTTTGTATTCTTATTTATTTCCTTGTATTTTTGTATTGTATTTTCACTTTTTATTTTGTATTTTTATTTTTATTTTTCTTTTTTTTTTTTACATATTTTCTGATTTTATTAAATTGTTAAACTAACTAATTAAATTCTAGAATTTATTTAACAACTATTTATAGCAATTTCCAATTAAAACACTAAAAATGCTATTTTTTGACTTTTCCTTAAATTGTTTTGAAATGAATTAATACTAAAATAGTAAAATTAAAAATTCTAATGCATATGCATATTTTTGTATTTTTTACTATGAATTATTATGCAACTAATTAACACAAAATGCAACCAATTTCAACAAAATTTGTAAAATAATGAAAAATCATTTTGTTTTTGGATTTTTTAGGAATAATTTGCTTAGGTCAAAAATCACGTGCTTACAGCTGCCCCTCTTTGCCCGGAAACACGAAGAGTTTTCGTGCAAAGACAAGTGAGCGGTAATGAGGGATTTTTGCTCGTTCGCATATTCCGTGTGAAGCATTTTGAAAAGTTTGACCGCACCCTGCTTCAGAGGTTGCCTACATATCCTGGGCTAAACAGGAATCAAGTCAGTGTAGTTCAGGAGTGTCTGGTAGCTGGGACTATCAGAAAGCTGTGATTTCACTGCTGTTGCTGCTGTTGCTGCTGTTACTGCTTGCTGACCCCCTTATTACACCATGTAAAGATAAAAAGAAGCTAGCCTAAGCTATGCTCTATGAGTTACAAAAATCCTATTTATGCCTAGTATCTTGTGTTCTGGTATTGCCTTGATCTTGCATCTTGTATTCTTTCAATGGAATTCTGGCTGTTGCCTTGACTATGTTTTGAAATATGTGTCCATTCTTGAGGTGGACTCCTGCTTGTGATTGCTTGAAAAAGATATTCCCTTGTTCCTCAGGTGGGCTCCTGCTTGCGATTGCTTTTGAAAAGGTATTCCCTTGTTCTTCAGGTGGGCTCCTGCTTACGACAAAATAGACAACCAAAGAAATTTTCTGCCCCAGTATGGTGACTGGGCATATCATATTATCAAATATTAAAATTGAAAGCTAAAATTTGGATTGTACTTCCCTTGTTTTCCAGGTGGGTGCCTGCTTGTTGTCTTTGAAAAGTATTCCCTTTGCTTTTCAGTTGGGCTCCTGCTTGCTAAATTTAAAAAGTATTCCCTTTATTCTTCAGGTGGGCTCCTGATTGCTGGACTTGAAAAGTATTCCTCTATTCTCCAGGTGGGCTCCTGATTGCTGGACTTGAAAAATATTCCCTTTGTTTTTCAGGTAGGCTCCTACTTACGACAAAATAGACAAACAAAGAAAATTTTCTGCCCCAGTATGGTGACTGGGCATATCGTGTTATCAAATATTAAAATTAAAAGCTAGAATTTGGATTGTACTTCCCTTGTTTTCCAGGTGGGTGCCTGCTTGTTATAAAGATATTCTCTTTGTTCTTCAGGTGGGCTCCTGCTTGCTGAATTTTGAAAGATATTCCCTTATTCTTCAGGTGGGCTCCTGCTTGCAACAATCATACAAAATGAAGAAAATTTTCTGCCCCAGTTTGATAATTGGGCGCGTTGTGTTACTGAATATTAAAATTTGAGAGATAAGACTTGCACTATACTTCCCGTGTTCTCCAGGTGGGTGCCTGACTGCTGCGCTTGAAATGTATTTCCTTGTTATCCAGGTGGGTTTCTGCTTACAAAGAAAAATTCTTTCTATCCCTGTTTTAATCAAAGAACGATTTGTTAGTATAAATTGGTGGTTAGCTCCTGGCATTCTTATTGGTCATGCTCCCGCTTCCGAACTTGCTTCGACTTGCTTCTTTGAACTTGCTTTGACTTGCCATGATTTCCCGGCTAACTTTCAAATCCTTTGATCCTGATGTCCCAAATATTTCTCCTCATGCACTGTCTTGGTGTTTCTGTTCCCTTTTCTGTGAAACTTTGCCTCTCCCTCCAATTATCAGATTACCCTTTTGATGGGATTTACATTGGTCCTTCATGTTTTACTTTCCTTTAATATGTCCCGATCTCGTTGTGCCATATAACTTGGGGAACTGGTAGTTAGCTTTGACTAAAAATGTCTTATAGACAGATTTCAAGAAAAAAATGAAATGCAATGACCTCGAAGTTTTTTGAGGATAGAAAAACTCTGAAAAGAGAAAGGGCATAGGACTTATCTGAGTGGAAAGGCTGATTCCATTGATCATGCCATGCATTTTGGATTAACCAGCCTAGTCTGTCCAATCAATCAACTGTCAATTGCCATATTTGTTATTCTATACTTTCACAATCTTACTTGCACCAAAACCCAAACCTTGCTTATTTTTCCACTTCCCAACCACATACCTCTTTCATTTGCCTCATCCGAAAACTCACTTTTGCCTTACGGTGCCCGTGAGGGTTTTCACCAATAAGACTCTCTCATTTTAATATCTCTCAACTCACGTCGCCTTACGGTGCCCATGAGGATTTTCACCAATAAGACTCTCTCATTTTCAATATTTCCTTTTAGTCTGGTACCAGAGTGTTGTCCACAACATGCATCACCTTACCTGCTTGTATCGACATTTCTTATAATTGATCAGAAGGTCTTTCTTTGGACCGTAATGTGGCTTTTGGATGGGTTTAGAAAGAAGGGTATAAAGGCTCAAAATATTTCAATGTGGGTTCAACAATTACAACTTTCTGAATCATATCTTTCACAACAAACATAACTTCTGCTCCAGTTTCATTCTTGGGGATTCTTGGACTTTTCTTCGGTTGTGACTGAACCTCAGTGAGGCTGCCTACGTACCCTTTCGGGATCAAGTCAAACGTGGTTCGGGTCATAAAATCGCTTCATTGTAGCGATGTTTCCTTCCTTCTATTCTTCTTTTCTTTTCTTTCTTTTCTTTTCTTTTCTTTCTTTTCTTCTTTTCTTTTCTCTTTCTTTTTTTTTCTTTCTCTTTCCCTTTTCCTTTTCTTTTCTGCTTTTCTTTTCTTTTCTTCTTTTGTTTCTCCACTTGATTTCCCCGTTCAGTCTTTGATTTTTGTTGTTAATTCCGAAAGAGGGATATGAAAGAAAATATAATAAGGCTCAAAGGGATAACAATGGATAAAGTGTTTGGATAGCAGAACAAAATGCCTTCATCATTTCAATCTCAAAACATGTCAAATACAATCAGTTACATAAAGATAAAGAAATCATACATAATATCTCTTGACTGCATCAGAATTGATAGCCATTTCTACACATTTCCCTTCCACATATGTTAGATACAATGCACCACTGGACAACACTAATGATACAACAAATGGTCCCTGCCAGTTAGGAGCAAACTTTCCTTTTGCTTCAGCCCAATGAGGTAGAATACGTCTCAATACCAATTGTCCGACTTCAAATTTCCGCGGATGCACTTTCTTATTATAAGCTCTGGCCATTCTCTGTCGATACAATTGCCCATGACATACTGCTGCCAATCTTTTTTCATTGATCAAACTCAATTGTTCCAAAAGGGCTTTGACCCACTCATCATCATCAATTTCTGCCTCCGCAATAATTCATAAGGAGGGTATTTCAACTTTTGCAGGTATCACTGTCTCCGTACCGTACACCAATGAATATGGAGTTGCCCCTACCGAAGTGCGAACAGTAGTGCGATATCCTAGCAAAGCAAAGGGTAATTTCTCATGCCACTGCCTGGATCCTTCCACCATCTTTCGAAGTATTTTCTTGATATTCTTATTAGCTGCCTCAACTGCGCCATTCGCCTTAGGACGATATGGTGTGGAATTGCGGTGTATGATTTTAAACTTCTGACATATTTCCGCCATCAAATGACTGTTAAGATTAGCACCATTATCTGTGATGATCACCTTTGAATTTTCGAACCGGCAAATGATGTTTGCATGTACAAAATCAACCACTGCTTTCTTGGTCACTGATTTGAAAGTTTTCGCCTCAACCCATTTAGTAAAATAATCAATGGCAACCAGAATAAACCTGTGCCCATTAGATGCTGCTGGCTCGATCGGCCTAATGACATCCATTCCCCAAGCAACAAAGGGCCATGGTGCTGACATTACGTGCAACTCAGATGGAGGAGAACAAATCAAATCTCCATGTACTTGACACTGATGACACTTGCATACGAAACTAATATAGTCTCGTTCCATAGTGAGCCAATAATATCTTGCTCGAAGAATCATTTTGGCCAGTACATACCCACTCATATGAGGTCCACAAACTCCTGCATACACCTCAGTCATGATAGTTGTATCTTGTTTAGCATCCATGCACCTCAATAAACCAAGATCTGGAGTTCTTTTGTACAACACTCATCCGCTGAAGAAAAATCTGCTTGCTAAGCGTCTAATGGCTCTCTTTTGGTCTCCTGTGGCATGTGCTGGATATACTCCCGTTCTGAGGTATTCTTTGATATCATAAAACCATGGCTCACCATCAAGCTCTTCTTCCACAGTATTGCAATAAGCATGTTGATCTCGAACCTGAATTTGTAATGGGTCCACATAAGCCTTATCCGGATGATGCAACATTGACGCCAGAGTGGCCAAAGCGTCAGCAACTTCATTGTGAATCCTTGGAATGTGCTTGAATTCTATGGACTAAAACCGCTGGCAAAGTTCATGCAAACATTGCCGGTATGGTATGAGTTTTAAGTCTCGTGTTTCCCATTCTCCTTGAATTTGATGCACCAAAAGATCCGAGTTGCCCATGACCATGATCTCTTGGACACCCATATCTATAGCCATCCTCAAACCCAAAATACATGCCTCGTATTCAACCATATTGTTGGTGCAAAAGAAGCGAAGCTGAGCTGTAACAAGGTAATGTTGCCCTGTCTCTGAAATAAGTACCGCTCCTATCCCGACACCTTTATTGTTGGCAACCCTATCAAAGAATAACTTCCATCCAGGTTTTTCATATTGTCCCAGTTTGTCAATGTACATTGCCTCTTCATCAGGAAAATATGTTTTCAACGGTTCATATTCATCATCAGCTGGATTCTCCGCTAGGTAATCAGCCACTGCTTGCGCTTTCATCGCAGTGCGAGTCACAAAAACAATATCGAATTCTGTGAGCAGGATTTGCCATTTAGCAAGCCTTCCTGTGGGCATGGGCTTCTGAAAGATGTATTTCAGCGGATCCAAACGGGAAATGAGATAAGTGGTATATGCTGACAAATAATGTTTCAACTTCTGTGCCACCCAGGTCAAAGCACAACGTGTTCTCTCCAATTGAGTATATTTTACCTTGTAAGATGTGAACTTCTTGCTGAGGTAGTAAATTGCTTGCTCTTTCTTCCCTGTGACATCATGTTGCCCCAGTACACAGCCAAAAGAATTATCCAATACTGTCAGGTAGAGAATCAGGGGTCTTCCTGGCTCAGGTGGAACCAATATAGGTGGATTGGCCAAATACTCTTTGATTTTATCAAATGCTGCCTAGCAATCATCTGTCCATTTGACTGCAGTATCTTTCTTCAGCAGCTTAAAGATAGGCTCGCACGTCGATGTAAGTTGAGCAATGAATTTGCTGATATAATTCAACCTGCCGAGCAAACTCATCATTTCTTTCTTGCTTTTTGGCGGAGGCAATTCCTGGATGGCTTTAATTTTGGACGAGTATAATTCAATACCACGTCGGCTTACCACATACCCTAATAGCTTTCCTGACGGGACTCCAAAAGCACACTTTGCTGGATTGAGTTTGAGATTGTACCTGCGAAGCCTCTGGAAAAACATCCTCAGGTCTTTAACATGATCACACTACTTTCTGGACTTGATAATTACATCATCCACATAGACTTCGATTTCCCGATGTATCATATCATGGAACATGGTGGTCATCGCCCTCATGTATGTTGCCCCTGCATTTTTCAGCCCAAATGGCATAACCCTATAGCAATATGTTCCCCAAGGTGTGATGAATGCCGTCTTTTCAGCATCTTCCTCATCCATCAAGATCTGGTGATAGCCCGCATAACAATCTACAAAAGAACCAATCTCATGTTTGGCACAATTGCCAATCAGTATGTGCATGTTCGGCAGTGGAAAATTGTCTTTTGGACTCTCCTTGTTGAGATCCCGATAATCAACACACACTCTGGTTTTTCCATCTTTCTTTGGCACAGGCACGACATTGGCTAACTAGGTGGGATATTTGGTAACCCGTATAACCTTCGCCTCAAACTGCTTATTGACTTCTTCTTTGATATTCACACTGATATCTGTCTTAAATTTCCTCAACTTCTGCTTGGCAGGTGGGCATTCCAAAAAGTGGGCAATTTGTGGACCACCAGATCAGTACTCAGACCCGGCATATCATCCTATGACCATGCAAAGATATCTTTGTATTCAAACAACAACTTGATCAA